>QZWU01000104.1:0-36013 GCA_004114255.1 Acaulopage tetraceros
GCAAGGCATTCTGGTTAACACAGGTCTTTGGGCATATAAATCTCTGTCTCTATTTTGAATCTCTGTCTCTCTTTGTAACTCTGTCCGCCTTTGTTTGCACTCTGTCTGCCCTTCGTATACGCCCCCTGACATGTTGCTTATAAAGATAGATATCCAATAATATAGCCTAGTAATTATCTTGCACTTAAAATACAGAGTTACATCCAAAGTACATTCTAATTTCACAAGACTCCTCTATAAAAGATTCAAATAATAACACCCATATATTTTATAAAAATGAATCAACGTTGTGTTTGCATAGATCTCCTCACTGTATCATGCTCTGCTGCTCGCCTCTTCATTTGTCCATTAAATCCAAATACACCAATGAATGCAGCCAATGTCGCTACACATGCTGCAAAGATTACTGAATTTTCCATGTGATTGGGTGGGGTTGCTGTTGGTGGTGCACGCAAAAAGTTCATAGAGGTCTGTACCACAAGCGCAAATAAATAGGAGGTCATCCAAAGTAGACCTGTAGATGTGCCTTCAGGGACGGGATAGGTGCATTCGGCTCCCAATTCCAATGCGGCAGGGAGTAGACTGAATGTAAACACGCCTACAAAGAAGCACAATGTAGCCAATGCAGCAAAACTTTGCAATTTAACTACAATTCAGTCAGTCGTATCGAGGTATATGGCTTACCCACGACAATCATGGAAGCAAATGAGGCGGCTGAAAAGGGAATGATGCTCTTGAGAATCAACGAGTGGCGTCCTGTATAATCAATCAGTGGGCCCATCGCACCTGCTCCCAGTAAACCACCGGCAATAACAATCGCTCCCATGAATCCTGCTTCCCTGTTCGTGAAGCCATAGGGAGTGATGATGTTGCTCATCAATGCACCAAATGCCGTAAATACACCCACAAAACTAGAAAACGTCCACAACAAAACCACAAACCCTTGTGCTTTCAATGCTTCCTTGACGGAATGGAAGAATGAACTGTGATGCGTTGCTGGATCCATGTGAGGAACAGGGCCAGGAGGAGTGGGTGGAGATGAGCGTAAAAAGGGGAGTGGAATAGCGGATACTGTGCAAATAATGGCAGTAACCAACAACTACACATGTCTTGACATCAATTAAATCGAATAGCCTACCATCTTGGACATGTCTGCTGGAGTATGGCAAAGGGCAGGAACGATCAGTGTGCCCACAGCAAATCCAAATGGACTGGCTACAGATCATCATTGAGGAAGGAGTGCACACACGTACAAATAGAGGCAACGGTGTTGGCAGAACCGCGCGTCGTTGCTGTAAACCACAACGCAGCAAACTTGGTGGGAGCGTTCAGGAGAAATGGTTGGCCAATTGCACCAATCATTTGAGCCAACAGGGTAATGTAGAAGCGGAGGGATGCACTCATATCCACCACCGTCACCACATACCGCAACCATGCACCAAGAATGGTGAAGAAAGCACCCCAAATCAACCCAGACATCAAACCCTTTTCGTGAATGATCCAACTAGCAGTCAAGGAAAACAAGATGAACATTGCGTAAAATACCACAGACAATTGGTTGACTGCTGTCAAGGACTGGTCAAAGTATTCAACGGCTACACTGGCCACCGCACTATACGTGATCCACAAGACTGATGATGAAACGTTCAGCATAAAGATGGTGAAAAGCAAGGCCCATCGTTCTGAATACGTGCGATAGGGTTCATGAATTAAAAAAATGTCGTTGGGATCAGCGTGGGGGGTGTGCGCATCTTGCTCTGGATTAAAGTCATCCATGCGAAGGTATTGACGATTGGGTGGTGGTGGTTTGTTTGCCAGATCCGCCATGATGCAAAAAATATAAAGACAAGATTTTTTTTATTATTGTGTCAGGGATCCAGTGTCCAAATTCATAGTGAGGAAGGAACTGGTTAAAAGTCGTTTGAGTGTCATGCGCTGCACTGGATCTTTGTTCAAGAGTACCTGGATGATTTTGCGTGTGGGTGCATGCGGTACATCCTCTTCTGGCACAGTCAATTCTTCATCATTTGCAAGCATTTCCTTTTTCACAGATTCCAAGTTGCCTTCTTCCACATGGCTTGGCCAAAAGAAACTTTCTGGTGTAGAAGAGAGCCATTGCAGGATGCGTCCAATGGCAAACATATCAATGGCTGTGGTTGCTAAAGGTTCGTTTCCTTCCATGATGTCCTTGATGACCTCTGGCGCACAATAATTCAGTGTTCCATAGGCAACTGGTTCCTGCAACCCCACGGCACTATCAAAATCAATCAATTTCCAGCCTTCATAATGAGCAGCAGTTCGGAAGAACATGATGTTTTCTGGTTTCAAGTCACAATGAACGATTTCACAGTCATGCAAGGCTCTCAGGCCATCCAACACATCCTCCATGATCAACTTGATCTTGGTCAAGCGAACAGGTCGTTCAAATCGCGCGTGCTCATGCATGGAATAAGCACCCAACTCAAAAATGCCTACGGAAAAGGGAAACCATTCAGCCTCTTCATCCTGCTCAAAAGCTTCCACCAATTGTACAATGTTCTACAAGGGGCATAAGCAACTCGTTTACATTACGTACGTACCTTGTGTTTCACCTTGCGCAAGGCCAAAACTTCCCTGAAAAAGGCTTCTTGATCCTGATAGAACTTTAGTGCTTGTGATTCTGTAGTGTCAACATTCACCACATTCCACACAAAACTGCATCCACCACGCCCAGCAGAGCCTTCTACTCGATACACACCTGCCAACACTTGCTTGTCTATCAGTTTTTGTGGTGAAAAGTAGCTCAACAAATCATGTTCTTCTGTAGCTTCGCTCGTAAAGACAGAGTAAAAACTGGTAGAAGCATCCTGGTCCATGAGTGCTTTGGCTGCTCGTAAAGACAGTCGTGCAACTGGTTCCTTTTGCAACAGACCACGCAATATTTCACGAAGGTCCTTGTCAGGATAATCGACTTCATTCAACATAATGAGCTTGGACTTGTCATCTGCCAAGTACTTGAGGCGTGTGTATCGAGCTGCAGAAAACATGTGTACACCTGTCTTCCCCACAAGCATGTCGGGATAAAAGGATTCAATACCATAAAGTGTGAATTGAATGACACGTCCCAAGCTAAACAAATCAAAAGAGCGTGATGCTTTGATGGAGCGACCTTCCAACAAACCTTGTGCCCCTTCTGGTGCGGCATAATCCACGCTTACTGGTAAAAAGTGCTCACCTGCTATTCTGCTATAATCAAAGTTGATCAATTTCCATTGATTGGTCTTGGAAAAGTACATAATGTTGTTGGGGTTGATGTTGCAATGCACCACATGCTTTTGTTTGCAGGCAACAAGTGCATCCAAGATTTGCTACATGTGGTGTCAATACAACAATAAGTGTGTGCACGTACACTCACAATGTTTTTGAGTTCCATCGTATCCACCTGAGGACTTGCTTTGATCCAATTGATGAGCATGAGTTCACCATATTCTTGAATGGCCACACCATGTGGATGCCAGTCTTCCTGTGGATTGGGCTCTAGCACTTGAAGGAGTTGCACTACACTAGCATGTCGTACGAGCATCAAGGCCCTCACTTCCCGTATCAACCGCTCACGCCGATAGTCTGAATTGTGAAACTTCATGGCCACCATCTGTCCATTGCGCATATCCATTGCTTTTCCCACATAAACAGCATCTCGTGCACGCACTCCTTGAACAGTGTAATGCTGCTGAATCACCAATTGTTTAGTCGTGACATCTAGACACCATCAGGAAAGGTGAATCTAGCGACAAAAAAGAGTGCCTGATTTCTTGCGACTAATGGTGAAGGTGTTGAGTAATCGTTGGAGGGATGACATGTAAAAGATTTCTTCATGTCCACTCCAAACTATGAACCAGTCAGTGTCCATCACCCCCAAAAATGATTGACGCTTTGTGTAGGTTGCCACCACAGAAGAAGCATCCACCTCCTCCTCTTCACAATTAATCGAACCACAACCTGAATCCCTGGTCCATGATCAACACGATGATGAGATTATTGAGATTGAAGAGGAAGATGAGGCCATGATCGAAGCTCTCAGGAACCCTGTTGCCCGTCCTTATGCCGTGAATGACGGTGTGTTTGCCAACATCCCTGCCAAACCAGACAATGAGCAAAAGGAAGCAGAAGCACCACCTCCCTATGACTCTGCTGTCCAGGATATCGTTCCTCCCTACTTTGACACCACCATCATCACCTCCGATGACCCTGACGAAGTGATGATTGAAGCACTGGCCGTGGGAAGCAGCTTTTCATTCGTGTGGAACATGATGATATCCATGACTTTTCAATTTCTTGGATTTCTGTTGACCTATTTGCTGCATACGAGCCACGCTGCCAAGAATGGTAGCAAAGCAGGTTTGGGCATCACGTTGATTCAGTATGGACTTTATATGCGATCCAAGGATTTCAGGGATGATGAATACGCCTACTATTCAGCACAAGGTGATGGCTCCACTTCTGCAGAAAAGGCAGCATCTGAAGCAGCGGACAATGATGCGGAATGGGCACGTACGTCAATCGTCTCTTTTCTATTGATGATTGTTGGGTGGTTTTTGGTGATCAGGGCCACAAGTGAATACATTCGAATTAGAAGGATCTTGAACGTGATTTTAACGACTCCAGATGGTGCTGTTTAATAGACGACTATATATATATATATAATGATTAGGAGGTTTTGGACTTTAGGAATGATTGTAGGCGTGGAAGTAGGAGGAACCAAGTGAGGAGTGTGACAACACTAATGGCCACTGTAAGCCGTGGTACTTTGTAGGGGAGGAAACCAAAGTGCTGCTGTTCGCAGGTAAGGTGATAGGTGACGCTGGATGGGAGTGGCTCAGCATGTCCCCAAGGCACTCCAGTTGATATTGCACGAATGCGAAGGAATTGCTTGACTGTTCCACTTTTAATGCTTGTGATATTCCCACTAGCAAATCGACTGGCTTGAAAACGGGATTGTGCCTGCTTCTCCGTGTACATGTCAAGGTAAAAGTCGGTTGGAGTGGTGGCAGCCCATGAAACGCGACATGCATACAAAGTATCCTTGACCAGTGCATCCATCATGTACCAGTGTTCATACCGAGGCTCCAGTCGTTCATGCTTCAACATCCAGTTCACATGAACAAGGTGAGAGAGCACTTGTTTCTTCAAGGTAGTGGTAGGTGGAAACAAAACACCATTCAAGTCTCGCATAAGCCAATCTTTCCCTTGGTCCCCCACAGTATCTGTTCTGAATACAATGCTTTCAGTGTTGCAGGCCACCCAGCCCATCCAACACGTCCATATGAACCAAATCAGTCGCATTTGTATAAAAAAACTCCTTTTTTTCACAGATAATCGCATGAGTCATCAGCCATTCCCTCCTCAAGGCCCACCTCATGGTGGTGTAGTGCCACCTAATTCACAAGATCGCATTGCATCTCAAGGATTCCCTCAAGTGGCAACTCAATCCACGCCCATGCCTGCCAGTCCAAACACGGCTGCTGCTCAAGCACACGCCAACGTGCATCGACGTAAATTGTACCCTGATGAAGCCATGACTGCCTACGATCAGACTGCATCCTATGGTGGATACAATCCAGCTGCTCAACAGCAACCTCCCTACCAAACATTCGCGGCTCAACCTCAACAGCTTCAACAACAGCAACAGCAGCAGCAGCAGCAGCAGCAGTTCCTTGGTCAGCCTCAGCAACAACAGTTCCTAGGCCAGCCTCAGCAGCAACAATTCCTTGGCCAACCTCAGTTTTCTGCTCAACCTCAACAGCAGTTTCCTGGTCAACCAATGGCTGCTTTGAATCAACAGTTTGGTCAAATGAATTTGGCTGGTGGTCAAGGTCGTCCTCTCAACGTAGTTCCCCTTCAAGGTCCTCCCAACATTGCTGATTTGGATGCACTTCCTCCACCCATCATCCTTCCTCCAAATTCCATGGCCATTCCTTCTCAACACGCTATTCCTGATCCCAGTTACAAGAGATCCACTACTAACCTTGTGCCTGCTACCCCTCAGTTGGCTAAAAAGTCGCGTCTTCCCCTTGGCTTGATCGTTACGCCTCACAAGACTGTCAAGGATGGTGAAGAACCCGTGCCAGTTGTAAATGAAATTACGCGTTGTCGTCGTTGTCGTACCTACATCAACCCCTACGTGTCATTTGTGGAAACTGGTCGTAGATGGAAGTGCAACATGTGTTTTGTGTTGAATGATGTACCACCCTTTTTTGATTACGATCACATCAATCAAAAACCAGTGGATAGATGGCAACGCGCTGAATTGACTCATGCTGTAGTGGAGTTTATTGCACCCTCCGAGTACATGGTTAGACCCCCACAGCCGCCAGTCTATTTGTTTTTGATTGATGTGTCCTTCCAGGCTGTGAACTCAGGCTACCTTGCTAGTTCCATGAAGGCCATTGAAGGTGCTTTGGATCAGATTCCTAATGCAAATGGACGCACTAAAATTGGTTTCATTACAGTGGATAGTGTCCTTCACTTTTACAGTTTGACTCCTGGTTCCACGGAGCCCCGTATGATGGTGGTTTCTGACTTGGATGATGTGTTCCTTCCTCAACCAACTGACTTGCTCGTCAACTTGCAGGAATCTCGTGATGCCGTCCTTGAACTCCTCAAGAGAATACCAGACATGTTCAAGCATTCTCAAGTCTCTGGCAATGCCTTGGGTGCTGGTTTGCAAGCAGCCTACAAGTTGGTTAGTCCTATTGGTGGAAAGATTATTGTCATTCAATCCAGTTTACCCAGTCTTGGCCCAGGTGCTCTGCAAATGCGAGAAGATCCTAAGCTGTTGGGATCATCCAAGGAATCTCAACTACTGGAACCTCAAAATCAATTTTACAAGACATTTGCAGTGGATTGCTCTCGTACTCAAGTCTGTGTCGACCTTTTCATCAACAGTATGCAGTACGTGGATCTCGCCACTCTTGTTGGGTTGAGCAGGTACACAGGAGGTCAGCATTACTATTACGCTGGTTTCAATGGGGCACGTCCTGAGGACGATATCAAACTCGTTCATGAAATGACGCACTTTTTATCCTCAGAAACTGGTTTGGAAGCCGTTTTACGTGTCCGTGCCTCCAAAGGCGTTCGTCTTTCCGCGTTCCATGGCAACTTTTTCCTTCGTAGCATGGATTTGTTGGCTCTTCCTAACGTTACTCCTGATCATGGTTATGGTGTGGAGTATGTGGTTGAAGAAGCAGTTCCTGGTAACACAGTATGCTTCCAAACAGCTGTCCTTCACACTTCCTGCCATGGAGAACGTCGTATTCGTGTGTTGACCATGGCATTGCCCACCACCAACAGTATCAGTGACCTTTACCAATCTATTGATCAAGTTGCCTTGATTACTTTGCTTGCTAAAAAGGCGGTTGAACGTTCTCAAACGAGCAAATTGGAGGATGCACGTGAAGCCCTTGCCAGCAAATGTGCTGAATTGTTGGGTGTATACAAAACGGAATTGACTTCTGCCTCCACTGGACCTGTGACACAATTGCAGTTTTGTGACAATGCCAAATTGTTTCCAGTTCTCATGCTCGCCCTACTCAAACACGTACATCCACACACCCAATATCACTAATGAACTTTTTAGGTCGCTTTCAAGGCAAGCAGTCAAATTCCATCAGATTTGCGCACCAATGCTCAAGCTTTGATTTACCTCTTGCCAGCTGAACGCTTAATCCCTTACTTGTTTGCACGCTTTTATGCCTTGCACAATATGCCTCAGAATGTTGGTCAAGCCGATGAACAAGGTCAACTCGTCATGCCAACCTCCCTTAACCTTTCCTCTGAAAAGTTGGAGCGTCATGGCTGTTATTTGCTACAAGATACACATGTTTCCCTCATTTGGTTGGGCAGAGAAGCATCCCCTCGCCTCATTCAAGATTTGTTTGGTGTACCTGGATACGATGCACTTCGTGGTGGTAAGCAACTGTTGAATGAGACAGACCATCCCTTTAACCAAGCCGTTCACAAGGTCCTTGAGCGTTCTAGGCAACTTGCACAAGATGTATTCCAGCCTACAGTGTTTATTGTCAAGGAAGATGGTGATCCTGCTCTCAGATTGTGGTTTTTGAGTTACTTGATTGAAGACAGAAGTGGTGAAATTTGGAGTTGGCCACAATTCTTGTCTTATTTGAAGGAGCGCGTCAACACCAATTCCTATTGATCAATAAAGGTGTGATGGTGGTCCAACGAGGAAGATGCTGTCCAATAATGAGCCGAATAAAGTTAGAGGACTTTGCTCCTTCATCCAATGCGATTGTGGTCAAATTGGTGCTAGTAGTACACAGCTCATAGCTAATGCCTAGCAAGCGGTCTGGCTGAGGTGCTTTGGCGGTCACTACCAATTCCTTGACACTGGGTAGGTACATTTGGAAGAATTTGTCTACTTGTAACACTTCCAGACGAGTCACATGATCCCATGACCTACCACCATAGGCATTATCAAAGGATTTTGTCACGCCCTTCAGCCTTAATCGAGTGACACGAGGTGAACGTGGCACTTGGTAATAATCACAAATCTCTTGAAAGTCAACTGTCTTGTGAGGATTTGTTTGTGTAGACTTTAGCAGTTCCAATGCCGTGCATCCTTCCAGCAACTCCCATGGAATATCTGGTGGGAAGAGTGGCTTGTTTTTAGGTCCAAATGGCCGTGGTTCCATCAATACAACTGTGCCGAGTTGTGGCAACAGTTGAAGAATCTGTGTCAACCGTTCACGCGTCATCAACGCTTTGTAGGAGGGATGCACATATTCTGATGAGGAATTGAAGACAACACGCTTGATACTGATTCCATAAAATGCATCTGCCTTCAAATACTTGTTCAGCAAAGTTAATTGCTTTCTCTCGGTAGGAATCACAAGGACTTTGTCAATCAAACCCACCAATACCCTCCTCAACCACTTGGAGGCTTGTGCCAGCTTATCAATCTGCTCATTTGTCAAATACGACGTGATTAAAAGCAAAACTTCAACAGGCAACATCATCTTTTCCAATCAAGAATTCTCTCATGACCACATCAGCCCTTTATAATTCCACATTTGTCGATTTATCCACTGCTCCCTGTGTCAAATTACTCTCAGCCACTGGAAGCATTGGATGCACCAGTACGTTCCATTCACATCTCTCCCCCCGATTAATATCCATTAGCTCCTGCCAATGGTGTGAGCGGCATCCTGCACGCCATTCAATCCCAACAACAATTAGACTCTTTAACCAACCTCCCTCAGCACGCCTACGCTTTCGTCCTTCCATTGAATCTCGTCAATCAAGCCAACATTAGCAAATTACAGGCTACCAACATGCTAGCTGGAATCGTCGTGCTCATCCCAACCTCCACCTCTGGCATCACCTCACCCGACGTTAATTGTCCCAATTGTGAGTTTGGTCTCTACAAGGACAAATCTTTTGCTTGGAACCCTTCTGGGAATGGCCTCATCATGTCTGATTTCAACTTTCCCATATTTGCCATATCAACAGACTACAAGGAAACTTACAAGAACATCCAGTCAGCTTCTCAGGAAAATGCAAAGTCGAACTACTCACAACATCCCTTGTTTGCTGTGGAATTTTATGCTTTCATGTGGGCTGCAAAGGATGCTGCCACTTGTCTTCGTCGCAATTGGTGTTCTCCTGTGGGTGGATTGTCCGTTTACTCCACACCATCCTTCAACATTAAAGAAAAGGACGGCAAGCAAGTGGTGGTGCTATCAGCTGCTTTGAATGGTCGATCACTTTTTCATGATTTGGCATTGGGTGTCGCTAATGACGTTTCTGGACTTGTTTCACTTTTAGCAGCAGCCACAGCCTTGCAAAATCAAAATGTAGGAGCATTACAGCGCCATATTGTTTACACTTTCTTTAACGGTGAATCATGGGGCATGGCAGGATCTCAGAGGTTCGTCCAAGATTTGTATGCGCGTCCTTTTGAATGCAAAGTACCCTTCAAAGAAGCAACACCAGGATGTCCTTACACCAAAGCAGTTTGTGCAGAACCTTGCAGGCGTGACCTCAACTACCTCAACATTGCACCTGATGCCATTTCAGCCATGTTGGAAGTGAATCAAGTGGTACCTTCAGGCAGTAATGGTGGAAACAGTTCCTCCATCGCACTTTTTACGCATGTACATACTCGCTCTCAAGAGAACACTGCCATCACCAACTTGATAGCACAACAAGCTGCTAATGGGACCACCGTCACCCTTGCAAGCAATGATGCACGGCGATTACCTGCAGCCTCATCCATCGGATCATTTATTGAGAAGCGCGCCAATTTACCTCATGCTGTGCTAAGTGGCTATCAAGACAGATTCCCACGACTATACAATTCTGATGTGGATGATCAATTCAATGCCACTATTGTAAGGCATGTGTGTTCTGCTTCAAGTGTACTGGCACGTTCGGCCTACGCACTAGCCAACAATGGTACTGCTCCACCTACAGCATTACAGGCCAACTGCACTTTGGTGGAAGAGTTGATGACCTGCCTTGTCAAAAACTACAGCTGTCCACTAGTGCGCAAATTTGTTATGGTGGACCCAAAGACCACTCGCCTTTCTCATTACTCTGTTTATCAATATGGGCGTGCTGATCTCATCACTCAATTCGTATTTCGGTACATGTACAATTTGACTGCGCAAAATCGTGGTAAAGAGTGCAAGCAGGTCACAGATTGTGATATTGAGGCGGGTCAAGCGTGCATCCAAAGCCAATGCATGAGTGGTATGACAAGGTACCATGATTCCTATGGCACAGGATTGGAAATGCAGTCCAGTGGTTTATTTACAGTTGTAGATCCAACCAAACCAACATGGACAGAAAGCACTTGGGATCCTGTAGGTTTCAGAATGTTCAAAGTATCCTCTACTACCTCAGAAGTGGTTGAACTAGTGGTTGCCTTGGTAGTGACAGCCGTCATGATTGCTGCTGTGGTCTTTAGTAGGCGTTTATTAAAAAAGACACTGAAAATAAACTAGTAGGGAATGCCGTTGGTGGCTTTTTGAAAGGCATCATACCACACTGTTCTTCTATTCTCAAAGGATTCTCGAATACGGTCCACCATGAAGGTAGCGGCTGCACGGTCATCCAATTCAGGGGCAAATCGAGTGCGAAGGCGCTTGATGGTTTCACCTTTGAAACAAGGCAAGCCAGAATCAATCATCAATTCCACCACTTGTTCAATTTGAGTTCGGTATGGCCTGGCTGCAAGGAAGGCCTTGACACACAATTCACAAAACCACATGTAGGGCTGTACTTCCATTCGACCTCCCATCACTTCAATCATTTCAGTGGTCAACTTGAAAGGTGAGGATTCAAAGTTGATGCCACCGGGTGCAATGTCCAACATGAACCCAAAGTCAATATGAACCACATGACCCTGATCATCCACCATAATGTTACCATTGTGTCTATCTTTGAATTGAAGGAGGTAAGAAATGACAGAGTATGCTGCAACAGACTGGATGAACTGATTACGTGCCTTTTGAAACTGTATGGAATCCACTGAACCATACTTGGTCTTGAAGTAATCAAAGAGGCTGTTGACCTTTTCACGACCAAGCATATCACGGGAGATGGAGTTTGGAATAACATCAATCACACCACAGCCAGGTGCAGTAGCGACCACACGGTAGGGGAAAAGCCAGACATCCAAACCAAGATTGGAGTAAATGGAACGAAAGACGGCAATGAGTTGCAAGGCAAGCACATCCTGCCTACAATCGTCTCCTACTTTGAAGATGGCAGAGAGCCACATGTCCTTTTCTCTCTTTACAATAATCTCTTGTCTGGACTCAGGATCCTGTTCCACTTGCTCCACTTGTCTCTTGATCTTGAAAGTGGCAAGGAAGGGTGCTTTGGCATGAGATTGAAGTGGACGTCCAGAGGAATAATCAATATCAATGACTTGTCCATCCGGATTACTGGGAAGGTAGACACCAACATCCACTTTGACCTGTAAAAGTTCTTCATCAATTTTAGCCTTCTTTTCTGCCTTGGATTTCTTGATGAATGGCTTCAATTTCCCAGAAATGCCAGTGACCAAATTGAAAAAGGTGAATTCACGCTCATAAAAGGCTTTGGCTTCACCATCCAATTGATCTACAATGCTTTGAATGGAAGCTTCAAGGGCTGGTTTGAGGGCATCGGGTTCAGTAGAGTTTTCATCCTTGTACATATTGGCCTTCATATTCCAAATGATTTGATGAGCAAAATGCTGGGATATTTTGGCAGTGTTGAGGATGTACTGTTCAACATAACCAAGCACATCGTATCGAAGTGCCTGTACAATCTGTGGAATGTAGAAAAAGACGAGTTGTGGTGGATAACTGGCAAGGGATCGCATGGCATATTGCAACAATAATGGGGATTGATGATTTGATGGAAGGAGATAAGCCACAGCTGAAATGGGTGGCACAGGTTTCCAGTACAAGAGGTACTTTAGCTGGAATGCACTTGCTTGAGGGTTCTTGTCAACGAGGAAGGTGAGGAGTTCAGGGACATGAACTGCGGTCTCTGGTTCAAGACAAGTCAATTCAATCAATTCATACTCATTGTCTTGATTAGGGAAGCGAAGGTAGAAACAGTGGGCGAGTTCACGAGAGACATCCCATGCATAACGAAGAGAATTCTTCCATGAATCCTGAGTCATGTTGGCTTGGACGGCTCCAACAAAGTCATTGGTGGCGACCAAAGGCTCATTCCACACGGATAATTTAGCAATTTCACTTTCCATGAGGAGGAGGAGTAGGCGTCTCCATCGAGAAAAGCGTCGAAGAGAATCTATCATAGGTCAAGTAAACAATGGCAAGGATATGTACCTGGGATAGTGACCTCTTGTTCTTTCAATAGGGTACTGGTGGCACGACGGACGCTCAGAGTGTTGGATTGACGGCGTACACGTGCACTACTCACATCAATCCTTTCTTTGTCTTCTTCAACTGCGTGGTAAAACTGCTTCAACAAATGCAACTCCTGTTCTGCACGTTTGTAGTTGGTGTAAGCAAAAGGCTGAAAGGGTGAACTGAACCATGTAAAGGCACGGTTGTAGAGCATGGAGCGGAATTTGAATTCAATCAAACTGTCCAATGTGTTGTCTTTGAGGATGGACAGGCCCAACAACAGCAATTGAAACAGCGGTTCTCTAGCCATGGGATGTCGGCTCAGAGTGCTTTTTTGACTGCATGCTAACTGAATGGCACGCACAAAAACATTCACTACATCATTGGATTTAAATCGCACAGCTTCAAAACGACCACGAAGGAATTTGATCCAAATGAGATGAGCAGTCAATTCACGTTCAGCTGCATGTTTGGTGACGGTAAAGGTAACGTTGGAGGAAGGCTCATACTTCATACGATCCCTCATTGGATCACCAAGACTGAATTTGTCAGAAAAAAGTCCTTTGTGTTGTTGGATGGTGTTGGACCATGCAAGTACAATTTCCATCATGATGCGTGTTTCCAAATCAGGTCGAGTGAGAATGATCCTAGTCCAAAGAAAGGTGGCCATTCGAATGGATTCAGGGGAAAAGGCCATGGAAGGCACCCAACACACCAAGTGCAACAAATCATAATCCACTTGTTTCATTTCAATGAGAAAGATGGCGGCACGGTTCAAATGGTCAATTAGCATGGAGGAAGGGATGGCTTTCTGCTGCTTGGACATGTGGAGAATGTCACTCAAATCCTTCTTGACTTGGGTCAAGGCAGCCTCTTTGAATGCATGTTGTTGAGTAAGCACGAATTGCACTTGTCCTTGGAAGCGTGTAAAAGTGGACATGTACTGAATGAACTCTGGTAAACGATCGAGATCACCTTGAGCATGAGCTAGACTGAGGGCAAGAGCTCGACCTTTGTGGTGAGCTTCATTCATTTGATTATGCGAGGCATCCAAATAAAGTTGCAAAGTGACAGCAACATCCAAAGGCGCCATTTGTTGTGCTGTACTAACCCACGACTGCACAAGAGCACTCATTTTTGCGCAGAGTTCACGACGATAAGGATAATTGTCTGGTAATTGCAAAACGATCTTGTGGTGCTTGCTCACAAATTGATACTTGGGATGATACTGCTCAATGAGTGAAGAATCACTGCTTTGCCACAACAACTGAATCAAATCCAACCCAAGCGAGAGCAATTCATTGGAACACATCAACATGGGAAAGGCTTTCATCAACTTGTCAGCGGACTTTGAAGCAAATTGTGAGACGAGGCGTGAACCATGACAACTGTAAATCATCAGCTTTTTCATTTGAGCCATGGTGTGAGCGTTGATGGACTCTGTCTTGTTTGCTTGTGCTTTGATAAACTGGTCGAGCATCTTGTCAGCAATGGTTTCAAGGTAAGGAGTGAGCTTGCAGCTGCTGGAACCCAAGTTTACGAAATACTCAAGAATGTGTGTACAGTCTCCATGGCGTACTTTGAGGGATTCCAAGCAGTAAACAGCGAGTAAAAAGGTAGCTTCAGCGAATGGAAGGGATCGAATGTAGTAAAGTTGTTCAGGAATACGAGAGGAGAGTTGATTCTTGATGGAAATGGAAACAGAATCTGAAATGCCCTTGACGAATACTGGACAGAATTCCAAATCCGCTTCAAGGAAGGCTGCAGCATCTTTGGGCACCAAAAGTGGAGACTTTTTTGCAATGACCATCAAGCAGCTTTCCCATTCATTTAACCATGTTTGCTCAGATACAAGTCCAAAAATGATGCATTGAAACCAAAAATTTCTCAACAACACCACATTCTCATCCTTTTGAAGGAATGCAGGTTTCAAGGATTCTTGCTCAAATACATTACGGATTACAGGGAGCAACGTGCCCAACTCTGCAGCAAGAGAAGAGAGTTGACTTGCAGAATTCTGCAAGACAGTTTGTTGGATGATAACGCCCTTGTCAATGAATAAAGTGAGAATGTGCTCAAAGTACAATTCAAAGCAGCCAGGTTGGGTGAGGTTCAATCGTTTGGAGAGGGATTTCTCTGCCGCCAATACAGAAGAGGAAATCTTGCTGGTAGATGTCTTGCGACCAATGTGCTCAAGAATCTTGAGGACTTCAGTAAATAAACCAGGAGGGGAAATGAGGGCAATGTCCACCAACGAGTTGAGAATCAATGGATCCAAAGAAGAGACAGGATTACCAAGACGTCTGCTCAAGAATGACATGGAGAATTGCGAAATTGTGGCGGTGGAAAGGTGACAAGTAGCAATGGACAAGGCATGAAGAATGTTCTTGGCAGTAGTCATGTACTGTGAATGAGCAGTGGTGAGGGTGGCGTCAGGCTCATCACCAAGTGCGTAAAGGCGATTGAGTAAAAAGTTGAGTTGGGACAAGGCACTTTGATCCCCATCCCTTGCGTAAATCCACTTGACGCACCTGGAGAAAGCGTTTGTCAACTTTTTGTACACTACCAAAGACTCATGGGATTTGCTAGAGAGTGAAGGAGACGTGATGGCATTACATACAATCTGCATCACACGTTCTGACGCTGTGAATTGATTGATGAGTAACCAAATACAACAATCCAAAGCACTTGCGTAAATCATGACTTGATTTGTTTCTTGCACAGCCAAAGGTGCTTTGTTGATTACACGTTCCAATTTGTCAAGTAACACATCATCCACAATGTTCAAATGCAAACTGGACAACGTGGCTACACGAAGTGCAGTTGCAACGATTTCACTGCCGTACAATTCTTTGGCAAACGTGGTAGTCCCAGCATCAACACTTGCCCACACCGTCATCATCTCATCAAAATACTGCATCGCAACCACAAAAGATGCCTTGAGAGCACTTGTTTCCTCCCCAAAAGTAGACATACAAGGTTGCTCCACCATCCAATCAATTTTAGATGTTGTTGTCTCTTCCACTGGTACGATAAATGCCATCAAATACCATTTCACAAACTTGAGAAAGTAGAGGACAACCAAATTGCTGGATAAGGGACACATATTATCATTTGGATAACGATTCACCATGCTTTTGATGCGAGTAGAATACGCCATACCATCAGACAAGGACGTACGAACCTTGACAAGCGCATCTGGATTGAACAATGCACTGCAAACATCAATGCATTCAGAAGCAAGTGCAGCTGGAAAAATGGCATGTGGGCTAGTGAACATTGCACGCATCATACCCAAATAAGTTGGGATCACAGTGGCGCATACATGAACAGAAGTGGAAGAGTCGATCAATCCAGGAACCCCCTTGAATACCTTCCATAATCCTTGCACGATTTCTTGGTTGAATTCAGAGGATTCCTTGGCCATGTTCATCAATGTACTCACCACTTCAAATGCAAGGCTGTCAGCAGGCACCAAGTCTACACATACATCACCCCCCACCATAAAAATGACCGACTTGCCTTGACGCAAATGATACTCGTATTGACTCGTCATCATAATGGTGGTCACGTGGAGCAAGGTGTCTTTGATTTTGATCCAAGAATCACGTGGAATGGGCTGCGTAGAGGCAGTTGCATAATGACACAAGGCAATCACGGCATTGATGCTCACATTATCCTATGGGATGATCATTCTCACAAGGCAGCAGTGGTCGTACAATTGTGACAACATCATCCCCACGAGGACAATACGAAATGATCTTTTCCACATCGTCGAGTGTAGCGTAGCCAGAGGCAAGCGTTTGAGCTAACAATTGAAAGATGAGACCGTTCAGGTCAATGGATTCAAAACTACACCAATGTATGCATGCATATATGGGGCACACTACCTATCCATAAAAAGTACAAACGGAAATTTTTTTTGAAAATGGTTACTCTTCATCCTCCTCCTCATCCCCTTCATCTTGTGAATGCTGTTTCATGTCCTCAAAGAGCTTGCTGATTTCTAGGTCTTCACACTCGTGTGCTTCTCTCAAATGCTTCTTGAGACTCTTGGAGTGAAAGTAGGCCCGCACACAATCTTTGATTGGACAAGGCCAACCCTTGGTAAGAGCGTGTACCTTTTGATGGTTGATAAGAGCGTCTTGCCGTACGAACAAGTGCTGACATCCTTCAAATGGACACGAGAATGGCCGTTCGTTGGTGTGTGTTCGGATGTGGATGGTGAGCTTGTGCCTCTTTCTAAAGATGTGTCCGAGCTGCTTGCAGTCCTTCCACTTGCAAAAGTAGTGAGACTTGCGGTACCCAACGTGCTCGTAGTCAATGTGTCGTTTCAACTGTTCAAAATCTTCAAAGAGCAAATTGCAACCATCCCACAGGCACTGAGTGGAAAGGTACATTTTGTCACGACCTGGACTGAGACTCCCATCCACTGAAGGTATCGAAGCACCATCAGAAGGTAGGGGAAGGTACAAGGGACTCGGTTGCCATGCACCTGGATAGAATGAGTGAGCATAACCATGGTTGGGTTTAGGGAGGAGGCGGCGTTGATGCAAAGGTTCCATGTTGCCATTGTAATTGATGAATGGGGTGTACTGGCCTTGAGCGTGTGACTGATAGTAAGGCGAAGCACTAGAAGGTGAAAAAGACTGCTGGTGCTGCTGTTGTGGTTGCGCATAAGGATGATGCCGTTGTGACTGTACAGAGTGATGATGGTGGTGCCGTGTTGGCCCATAAGTGCTCTTCACATCAGCTTGTTGCGTAGTAGTAGGGGTAGCCCATATCTAGTAAAGTGTGTGAGTGTTTAGTGAGCAAAAAAGAGCGTCTTACCTGCTGGAAAGGAGGTACTCCATGATAAGGTTCTTGTGTCCCTTGTTGAGGGGATATCCAAGAAGCAGTGGGCAGAGCGTTCATGTCGTGCAAGTAACCTTGAAGGCTCATATGGTGAGGAGGCACATGATGGTGTGTCGGAGATGGATTGATCACTTCCTCGCGATGAGGTAAAGTATCTTGAAAAGCATACATGTGAGATTGTGCTACAGACATATTGTTCAAAGAAAATAATGGTGTGGGAGAGAGGAGGTGATGGAGCGAGAATAGTTGCAACCGCTCTGCTTTTACAAGTGAGGCGGGTAAAAGTTTAGAAGCTTCCATGACAGTTTTGATCGATGTCTTGGACAAATTATGGTCATCATTCGACTCATTTGTACCCACACGCACCTGCCCGTTTTGGAGATTCGCAAAACGTTTGATAAACGACGAATGGCAGCCCCTTGGCCTCGCATCCCTTGCGAGAAAAGCCAAATGCATCAGGGGAGAGGGCAAGTCATCGATAAGGGGTAGTGATGGTCATGGCGTCATGGATAGAGTACTGGTGTGCCTGGACTATGACCAACATGGAGGGCCAAATGTACCTGAATTATATGTCCAACAGAGAGTTGGAAACAGTCACGTGACACTCACTTCTCAAATGGCATCAGCAGCAGCGGTCATGTTTCGGTATTGTGCAGACTGCAACAATCTCCTTTATCCGTTAGAGGATAAGGAAGAGAGACGTTTGTACTATGCTTGTCGTAATTGTGCGTACAGAGAACGCGCAGAGTCTGCTGTGGTGTACGAACATCATTTGAAATCAACAAAGATGGACGAATCAGGTCATTTTGCCAATCTATCCTCTGATCCAACGCTTCCACGCGTCACATCCATCTGTGCAAAGTGTAATCATGGTACAGCAGTGTATTTCCAGTCACAATCTCGACGAGCAGATACCAAAATGACACTGTATTATGTATGCGCCAATCCAACGTGTGGATACATGTGGAGTTAGGATTGCTTTTTAGGCTTCTCTTCCACAATCTGCAAGTCATCTTCAGAGACATGCGACCATTTTTCTGGAATAAAGTCCACGAGCTCATTGGCAACGTCTCCTTGAATAACAATTTCCTCCATGCCTTGAGGATTCTTGACCACAGAGGAACCGCAAGCAAACTTGTTGGCGAATAACTTGGCAGCCTTTTTAAGCTCAATGTCATGTGCCTGCAAATTGGAAATAATTGTAATGTGCTTGCGTTTGTTGCGGTCTTGTCGTTTGATTTGAACAGTGAGGTTCTATGGATGAACATGTTGATGGGGGGAACGCTTGCCTTTTTAACCTCCTTTTTGACTTTGGGTGGTTTGGAGGTGGATGCAGTAGTTTCTTGCGTGACAACAGATCCATCCACTGCCTTTTCTGCTGCATCTAATCGTCCGATGAGCAATGGAACGCGTACCAAAGTGCATACCTGGATAAATGATGCTATAAAGCTCTGGATGTTCCTGATGACATTGAATTTTGCATTCTGCTGGTGATGGTCCAAATTCACAATACTGACGAGCATTATACGACGTGATCAAGGTGATACTTCAGGTGGCATGGTGCATACTAGACGTGTTTAATGGTAAGGGGAAAGGTAGAGTGCATGAGCAGTAGATTGGAGATTTTCTAATCATCTTTTCAAGAGGAATGTGACTGCTTGGTAGGTTTAGAGGAGCAAGCCTTCTTGACTCTGTGGATAAGCTTAAAGTTTTAACATTATTAAAATAAATTTGATGCTCAAGTGACTCAATCCAGATGTAAATACCTTCTCTACAAAGTTATAAATTGATATACTTATCAACTAGAAGAGAACTGCTTTAACTTGATAAACATACCAAGTTCATATCCAAATTCTTCTACACATCACTTAGTTGCAATGTCCTGCAAGAAAAAAACTTTTTTTGTCTATTATGGAATTAATAGAGTCAACCTACATTCCACGCCTTCCTCCTCCAGGTGAACTAATCATCCACGATTGCAGACAACGTACTTTTACTCCTTGGGCACAACGCTCCCTTCAACGTCCTCTTAGAGCAGTGCAGTGGAATGTAGAACGTAATTACAAGGCAGATTTAATCTTGGAAACCTTGGCCAAATTGGATGCAGACATTATCGTGCTTCAAGAAGTCGATATCAACTGTGAACGCTCTGATAATCGTGATCATTTCAGGGAATTGTGCCAACATCTCAATATGCTGGGTGCGTTTGTCACAGAGTTTGAAGAACTCACACATGCGACGCGTTCACCATCCACTCAAGGTGGTGGAGTGCACGGTAATGCCATTTTAACACGCTTTGATGCCACATTTCGTGCTCTTCCTGTGGACATCCCTGCGGTGGATTGGTCATTTTATGGACACCAAGTCAATGAACCCCGTAAAGGCCAACGCGTCACCCTTGTAGCTGATGTCGATGTGCCTGGGTTCGTGGTTCCTGTACTCGTTTACAGTGCTCACTTGGAAGTATATTGTGGTATTGCAGCACGTGTGGCTGAATTCTCTTCCATCATGCATGATACTCACCAACAACTCCAAGAACGCCCTCATCAACTCATATTTGGTGATTTGAACACCATGGCACACTCTATCGCACGCCTATCACCACTTTATTGCCAAGATGCACTGCGTTTCCTCTCCTTTCCACGTTCAGAATCCGAATTCTGGCACAAATACGTTCTTGGCTATCATCTTTTACATGGTGTCCGTAACGTCCGCCTTCCTTTTATTGGTGGTTTGTTCTCAGAGACAGTTAGAAGGCGTTGTCGTAATCCAGGCTTTTGGGATCCATGGGACGTCAACCGTGACGTGACACTTCATAATTATTGGGGTATTTATTCAGCCAAGTTGGATTGGACTTTGGTACGTGGCATGGAGGTTGTGGGCAAGTGGATGGGTAATAAGGATTATAGTGCAAGTGATCACAGGCTCTTGATGTTGGAATTGAAGGCTGAGGATGAATGGGAATCTAAGCAAACCAAAGCATCCCACCTTGAACTCTGGGAAAGAAGGAGAAAGAGTGCAGCCGCATCCTCTGAAGGAAGTACGTGGCTCAGGTGGTTGATGGTGGCAGCAGGTGTATCCGTGGCTGCCTATAGCTTTACGCGCAGAATGTAATAAAACTGGCCCACAAAATCTTTATTCATCCCCAAAAAAAAAATCATGTTTTCATCTCATCGTGGCAGCCGTGGTGGTCATCGCAACACCTCCACTCGATCAACAACTGATTCTGCACAATCTACGGGATCTCTTTCACAGCGGTAAGCACTATTCCTTCCTTGAATCCTTGGATCCGTTGGATTACTCCTTCATGTTGGGACCAGGTTCTGATCGATTCTCCCCTCCTACAGATTCTCCAAATTGCAAGAAGAACGTAAAATGGTGGCTCAAGTAGCCAGAACTGATGCACGTGCTTCCAAGGTTGCCTCGCATCGATCTGGCCTTGTCATCACTTCCCCTGCTTCCAACGTCAAGACTACACACAGACGTGGAGGCCGTGGTGGTCGTGGTGGCTCCAACTCAATGAGTCGCATTCATAGTTCCACCAGTACTCGTGGTAAGGACCGCATGTCCAAGGATGCTCGCTCTCACAGAGGTCGTGGAAGGGGTCGTGGTCGTGGTCGTGGTTCAAAGCCAATGGGCAAAGAAGACTTGGACAAACAATTGGACAATTACCTCATGAAGGACGCAGATACCGCAAAAGATCGCCTTGAAAAGGAATTGGATGAGTACATGGCAGTGGATGAATAAACAAATGGCACACACACTTTAATCACTCTTGCGCACAGCACCCTTCACCTCTGAAATCATTTTAAGGCGTTGTAAATGAGCTGCAGTGATGCTGTGCACTGGTTTACGCAATGCTCTCGTGTCCTCAACTGCATATCCAGGAATGTTGATGTTGTAGTTGCGTTCCAAATGCAGTTGAACATCTTGAACCTGCAACCTGTCGCTCTTACGGTGCTTGGCCAACTGACAGGCAAATGTAGTCACGTTCTCAATGAATTCATCAGCCACTTCCAGCAGCATGCTCTCTGCCTCTGGTGTCAAAGCATCCACTCCAACAATATCAGCCACAAGGTCCTTGAGTTGCTTCTTTTCCAACACTTGTGTGCTGGCTGTTGATTTAGCATATTGAGATTTATGAACAGTTTGGCGCGTCATAGGTCTTTGCTGATTCAATGGTGGTGGCTGTGGTGTAGGTGCGCCCAAAGCTGGTGGTCTTGAATGCATTGCAGCCACTTGCCTCGCTTGATCCGTCAAGGCTTTATACGCCTCTGCAGTGATTGCAATTCTCTGCCTCAATTCCTCCCTTCTCACCACATCTGGCTCAACAGCAATATCCTCTCTTAATCGTTCGATTAGAGCTTTGGTTTCTGCCAGCCTTTCAAGCATTGGATGCTGCATTTTTATCTCTTGCCTTTTTTTTCCTCGCCAGATCGATCATGTCAGACAAGTTGACTCGTATAGCCATTGTCAGTTCAGACAAATGCAAGCCTAAAAAGTGTCGTCAAGAGTGTAAAAAGTCATGTCCTGTGGTTCGAATGGGTAAACTGTGTATTGAAGTCACGCCATCAAGCAAGATCGCGTTCATCTCTGAAGAATTGTGCATTGGTTGCGGTATTTGTCCTAAAAAGTGTCCATTTGGTGCCATTCACGTCATCAATCTGCCTACTAATTTGGAAAAGGATACCACGCATCGTTATTCAGCCAACTCGTTCAAGTTGCACAGGTTGCCTGTTCCTCGTCCTGGTCAAGTTCTTGGATTGGTTGGTACGAACGGTATTGGTAAATCCACTGCCCTCAAAATCCTTGCAGGTAAACAAAAGCCCAATTTGGGTAGATATGATGATGCTCCTGACTGGCAGGATATCCTCAAGCATTTCAGGGGATCCGAGTTGCAAAACTACTTTACCAAGATCCTTGAAGACAATTTAAAGGCTATTATCAAGCCTCAGTACGTGGATCATCTTCCCAAGGCTGTTCAGGGTAAGGTTGGTGAGTTGTTGGATGGCAAGGCGGAGCGTGACAACAAGGAGCAAATGATTGACATTCTTGACTTGCAAGACGTGCTTGAACGCAAGGTGGAGCAGCTGAGTGGTGGTGAGTTGCAAAGATTCGCCATTGCCATTGTGTGCGTCCAAAAGGCCGACATTTACATGTTGGATGAGCCCAGTTCCTACTTGGATGTGAAGCAACGTTTGAATGCTGCTCGCACTATCCGCACCCTCCTTTCCCCAACCACTTATGTCATTGTTGTGGAGCATGATTTGAGTGTTTTGGATTACTTGAGTGACTTTATCTGCGTGTTGTATGGCATTCCTTCCATTTACGGTGTCGTCACTATGCCCTTCAGTGTTCGTGAAGGCATCAACATTTTCCTTGATGGCATGGTTCCAACAGAAAATCTTCGTTTCCGTGAAGAATCCCTCACGTTCAAGTTGGCCGAGACTGCTGAGGACAAGAAGGAAGTGGATCGTCACCGTCGTTACAAGTACCCAGATATGGAGAAGCAATTGGGTGACTTTAAGCTCAAGGTTCAGGCTGGTGAGTTCACAGACTCTGAAATCATTGTTATGTTGGGTCAAAACGGTACTGGCAAGACCACTTTTATCCGTCTCTTGGCCGGTTTGTTGAAGCCAGACTCTGATGAAGAAGTTCCACAGTTGCACGTGTCCTACAAGCCTCAAAAGATTGCTCCAAAGTTCCAAGGAACCGTGCGCATGCTCTTTATCAAAAAGATCAAGGCTGCCTTTATGCATCCACAGTTCCAGACTGATGTAGTCAAACCCCTTAGCATTGAGAGCATCATTGATCAAGAAGTCACTCATCTCTCTGGTGGTGAATTGCAGCGCGTTGCCATTGTCCTCTGCCTTGGTCAACCTGCTGATATTTACCTCATTGATGAACCTTCAGCCTACCTTGACTCTGAACAACGCATCATTGCTGCCAAAGTCATCAAACGGTTCATCCTTCACTCCAAAAAGACTGCCTTTATTGTGGAGCACGATTTCATCATGGCCACTTACCTTGCAGATCGTGTCATTGTGTACGAGGGTGAACCTTCCGTCTCTGCCTTTGCCAATCGTCCTCAAAGCCTTTTGAGTGGAATGAACACTTTCCTCAAGTCCCTTGAAATCACTTTTAGACGTGATCCCACCAATTACAGACCCCGTATCAACAAGTATGAATCTCAAATGGATCGTGAACAAAAGTTGGCTGGAAATTACTTTTTCCTTGAAAACTAGATTGCTAATAAAAAATAAAGGGGGTTGGGGGAATTGTATTCAGCTCTGTTGATGAGCCAATTGTTCAAGGACCTTTTGACGAGCAAGTTCACGCCTTCTCTCCACTTCCTCCACACCACCCTTCTTGCGTAATTTGCTAGCACCAACAAATGCACCCAACTCTTGTTGAAATTCATCTTGTTGGTTTTCTTTTTCCCAAACTCGCATCTTTTCCGCTTGCTCAAGGGCACGTAAACGCTTGTCTGAATCAGGTACAATGCACGTAATCTCCTGCATCACACTACCAATCTCTTGAGCTGCATCCTCTGCACTCACAACATCAAGTTCAACCTCACGCGTCATTTTCATTTCCTTTTGAAGTTGCACCAATTGTTCTACTTGAGAAAGCACGGTAAAGAGAGAGCGTTGATCTTCTTCCAAGTCTTCAAGAAGTTCTTGTTGTTCACGCAGGAACTCTTGTTCTCTGAGAATATCTTGCAATTCTGTTTCCCAAATCTTTTTCCAATCAGGGCGGACACGGTCAACACTATCCACCAATTCAGCAATGGATGCTCCCACGTTTGTGATCTCATTCTTTAAAAGCACCAAGCGATTCTCAGAGGGGCGGGCACCACGCATTGTTACATCCAACTTGAGATCATTGATAAATCCTTCCAATTCTTCAATCTTATTTGCAATGGCTTCAGTCTTTTGATCCATACTGTGAATACCTTTGGAAATGGCTGCACGTGGTGCAATCGTTACTTCTGCCTTGGGAATGTGAGTGGCTTGCAGGGAAGCCAGCTGTTGTTTGAGATTGCCAATTAATTCATTGGCTGAATAAGAGAATTCGTTGTAGGTCTGGCGAACAGCGGCTAATTCAGATCGAAGGGAACGAACCTCTTGTTGGAGTGAACGTATTTGACCAGTGGCCGCTGGATGAGAGATGGTTGTTACTGAAGCTGAACGGGAAGGCGTTGGAAGAGGCTTGCTATAGGAGTTCAACTGAGGAGATGTACGTTCCATTACCACTGTGCGTACTTGATCCAATTGGTGGGACAATTCCTGAACTTTGAGGGTAAGGAGGTGTTCCATGGCTTCATTGGGATTGTGCTCATCGCCCAAACGAAGCACAACGTGTTCAGCAACGTCTTCAGGATCGACGAGTTCATAAAAAACTCCAGCAAAAGGATCCTTGATGTACATGACAGGTGGTCTGCCTCCCGTGCCTTGTGGAATGGACTCAAACTCACTTCCAAACTTTTCTCGCAATCTTGCCATGGTGATGGTACCTGCACCAAGGTGAACACGACGCACTGTTGGGCCTACTTGAAGAAAGACGCGTGGACCAACATTAGCAACTGCAGGTGCAGCAGCAACTGTGGCTGACCGTTGAAGTAAATTCTGCAAGGCTACATCCACTGAATCTGAACGAGGTGGCCTGGGTGGAGGTTTCTTTCCCATTGCTTGTTGTTCATTGACTGTATCCAATTGCTTGTTGGGTGTAGCAGTTCCCACTTTTTCAAGATAGTCTGCAGGAAGCACAAAACCACCTGCAAAGGCAGATTGTCTATTGGGATTCATGGACAATCGTCTCACTGATGTAGAAGAACGTTTTACACCAGGTGAAAGGGGTGCTTGCTTGTAATCAGGTGAAGTGGAAAGAGCGGCTGTTGCAGTTGGTGCCAATCTGATTGGATTGTATCCAGTTTCAAGGGATGGAGGTGCTTGAGGACGTTGAGGACGCATCGGAGGTCCATTGCTAGGAGACCTAGAAGACGTTCTTTGTTGGATCGGCATAGATGGAGTAGGAATGGGCATGGTAGGCATTTGATTGTGAGAGACATGCATAACATTGGTAGGGGCAGTTACGTGGAAATTGACTTGAGAATTGGTGGGAGATTGAGATGTGCTATTGGATCTGGACAAGGAGCCCATGAATCCACCAAATGTGCGCTTGATACTACCAGCACTCGTTCGCTTTGCCTTTTTGTCATCAGAATAATTCATTTTTGTAGTGAAAAATTTTCATCTTTTTTTGGAAAATGGACAAGCACGATTTGTATCCTGCTGTACTTGAATTTCTCAAATCTACTGGAAATGATGAAGCAGCACGTGCATTCGAGTCTAAAAATAAGCAGGCAAGGCGTAATGGTTTTAGTGTGAGGTGACATGAGTAGATTCTCAAGAGGAAAAAGGGTTCAAAAGTTGATTTGATGACGTTGGTCAAGGGCACAAGGTAAGTTCGTGGATGACGCGTTATGATGATGAGTGAATAGTTCCAAGAGTGATACATCGGATAGTGACGCGTCTTCAACAGCCAAGAAGGTTCACAAGAAGGTAAAACGCGCTTCATCCTCAAGCAGCAGCAGCGATTCATCAAGTGATTCAAGCAGTGAGGATGAAAAAAAGCCCATCAAGAAGGTTGTTAAAAAGGTGGATTCCTCCAGCTCTTCCAGTGACTCTAGCAGCTCCTCCAGTGATTCAAGCAGCGAGGATGAAAAGAAACCCATCAAAAAGCTTGCAAAGACAACGTCCTCTTCCAGCAGCTCCTCCAGTGACTCCAGCAGCTCTTCTAGTGATTCAAGTGGTGAGGATGAAAAGAAGATCCTCAAAAAACCAATCAAAAAGTCTGTAAAGAAAGCAGCTTCTTCATCCAGCTCCTCATCCAGTGACTCTGGCAGTAGTAGTGAAGATAAAAAGAAACCAGTCAAGAAAGCCTCATCTTCAAGCAGTAGTAGTAGTAGCAGCAGCAGCAGCAGCAGCAGCAGTTCTTCATCATCCAGCAGCAGCGACTCATCCAGCGAAGATGAAAAGAAGCCTATCAAAAAGGCCGCCTCTTCCTCCTCGTCCAGCTCCTCGTCCAGCAGTGAGGATGAAAAGGTCAAGTCTGCCAAGAAATCCACCATCAAGCAAGAAATCCATCAAACGCCCAAACGACCTCCACCTCAGAAAAAGGCCATGAGTACTGGTGCAAAGCCAGCTTCTACTCCATTCCAGCGAATCAAAGAACACGAAGTTGTCTTTTTGGATGATCGCCTCAAGGATAACTCATACAGATCCAGCATCACCAATGAATATGGTAAAAAGGCTCATGAAGACCTCATTGTCACGAGAGGAGAGGGGTTCAGGAAGGAAAAGACCAAAAAGAAGAGAGGTTCTTATCGTGGTGGTAAAATTGATATGGGTTCCAACTCTGTCAAGTTCAATTACAACTCTGATTAGTCATCCTCAAATAGACACTCTGGGAAGTAACTTCTTAACTTACTGGCCTCTTGATTCATTTCTTCAAGGGCTCGAGGCTGTCTTTCTTCAAAATCCACGCCCTTGGGCCTCTTGCTACCATTCAATTCCTCATATACTTGGTCATTGTCGGCCCAATCCCCAAATCTCCTAGGTACAATGTGGATATGTACATGTGGCACGGATTGACCAGCAGCAGCTCCATCTTGAACAGCCATGGTGATAGCCTCTGCTTGATATTCTTGTTCAACCACGCGTGCAATACATTGTGCTGTCTGAAACAAGTCACCAACTTCCTCACTGGTGAGCTGAGATAACCTGGGTACCTGTCGTTTGGAAGCCACCAGCAAATGGCCTCTAAACTCACGTTAAAAGAGACATCCATTAACTTGCGGTACAATTGGCTTCAAATTTACCAACCCCACAGCATGCTTACTCAAATAAAACAAGCTGGCAGAGTGTACCGAGTGTGGTCCAAACGAAAAACTCTTCATCCCCCAAAAAAAAGGAAAAATGGAAGTCAATCGCATTTTAACTCTCACGCATCTCCTCCCAGTGCATGCCATTTATCATCAAGTCACAGATTCATTTTCATTGCAGCCACGAAAGGGACACTCCGCACTCTACGCTGCCATCTCATCCACTCCCAACACCATTCACATTGGATCCATTGAACAACCCACCTATGCACACAATCAACAGCCCATCACTGATTTGACACCTGATTTGCAGTCCAGATTGAATCGATTGTTACTGGAAAACAATTACGTACCAGTCTGGTTGGACAATGACGAGTTTCAAGGACATTATCAAGGCTTTTGCAAAGGGAACCTTTGGCCACTCCTTCACTATTTGCTGTGGGAACAGGCCACGAATGGAGTGCAAGAGCTCAAAGACTGGGACATGTACCACAAGGTGAATGAACGATTTGTTCAGGAAACTGTGGCCATTTACCAACGTGGTGATAAGATTTGGATTCATGATTATCACCTGTGCTTGGCTCCTTTGATGATTCGGGAGCGCATCAATGACGCTCCAATTGGATTCTTTTTGCATTCCCCCTTTCCTAGCTCAGAAATCTTTCGATGCCTTCCCAAGAGAAAAGAAATCTTGCAAGGTATGTTGGGTGCAAACTTGGTTGGATTTCAAACGTACTCTTATGCACGCCATTTTGTCAGCAGTTGTACACGCGTGCTTGGCTTGGAATCAACCACGACTGGTGTAGAGTACAATGGTTCTGCAGTCACCGTGTCCACCTTTCCTATTGGCATTGATGTACAAGCCACAGAAAATCTCAACAAGAGTGAAAAGATTCAATCTAAAATTCCTCAACTCAAGGAAATGCTCGAGGGTAAACGCATCATTATTGGTCGTGACCACTTGGACAAGGTCAAGGGAGTGGTGCACAAGATGAGCGCATTTGAAAAGTTTTTGAGCAAGTATCCAGAATGGCGTGACCAAGTTGCCTTGATTCAAATTACGAATCCACGTGCATCAGACTCTGCAAAGTTGCAATTACGCATTTCTGAACAAGTGTCCATGATCAATGGGGAGTTTGGTAATTTGGAATTCCAGCCTGTTCATTATCACTCAAGAGAAATTCGCTCAGAAGATTATTTTGCGCTCATGAACATTGCTGACGCTGCCTTGATCACAAGTGTACGTGATGGTATGAACACCATGAGTTACGAGTGGGTGATTTGTCAAAGTGACAAGGCAAAGGGGGATGAGGGACCCGGTGTTTTGATTTTGAGCGAATTCTGTGGTACTGCTGGTAGTTTGAGTGGTGCACTTCACATCAATCCATGGGATGTGGAGGGGGTGGCAGATGCTATTCACGAAGCATTAAGCATGTCAATTGAAAATCGAAGCGCCAAGTTCAACTTGTTGGATTCTCATGTCAGAAACTACACTGCAGAGTTTTGGGCAAAATGCTTTCTCATTGAATTGGAGGAGCATACAGATGAAATTGATTTGGAACACGGTAACTCTACTCATGTTTTGGACACTGTGGAATTTGTGAGCAAGTACAAGGCATGTGCAGGGAAACGTCTGTTTTTGTTTGACTATGATGGCACGCTCACTCCCATTCGCAAATATCCACATGAAGCCTTCCCTTCTCCATTTACTCTAGACACATTGAGACGTTTATCGGAGAATGAGCAAAATATTGTGTGGATCATCAGTGGACGCGACCAACACACACTGACTGAATGGATCGATCTTGCTAATGTGGGCTTATCCGCAGAACATGGCTGCTATATTAGGCCACCAAAAGCAACAGGTTGGATTGATTTGACGGAAGGTATGGACATGTCGTGGCAAGATGAAGTGGTCAGCGTATTTGAATACTACACGGAAAGAACGTTGGGCTCATTCGTCGAGAGGAAGAAGAGTGCAATCACTTGGCATTATCGACTTGCTGATCCAGATTTCGGATCATTTCAAGCAAAAGAATGTCAGAATCACTTGGAAGAAGTGTTGGGCAAAGAGCCAGTGGAAGTCATGACGGGTAAGAAGAACTTGGAAGTGCGACCAGTGGCATTGAACAAGGGTGGTATTGTGAGCAGATTGGTGCGTGGACAAGGTGCGTGGTCAGGGGAAAGCAAAGGGGACTTGGAATTGGTTGTATGTTGTGGGGATGATCGTACAGATGAAGATATGTTTAAGGTGCTCAAGAAGAAGAAGCGAAAGATGTCTTTCAACATGGTTGCAGATGAGGATGTCAAGGAGGAAGATGGGCCAACAACATTTTGTATTGCTATTGGGGACAAGGGTAAGAAGACTGTTGCGAACTGGAGGTTGCCAAGTGCTGAGCAATTGGTTCAAGTGGTGAGTGAATTAGAATAAAGGTTACAAAGTACACGGAGATGGATGCAGGTTGAGTGTAGGTTGACAACAACTCAGGATGGTGGTGGGGAGGAATGAGGGAAACAGTCAGCAGAATATACAGTCAACTTTTGGCATTTTAGATATGGGGGTCTAGCTCAGATGGTAGAGCGCTCGCTTAGCATGCGAGAGGCACGGGGATCGATACCCCGGTCCTCCACATTTTTCTTATTCCGCACTGCCCACTTTGTCTTTTCCTCCTTACCATCAGCCATGCTTCCCCTTCTCATTGACAGTGTAGATGATTCTCTTTTTACCAATAAAAAAATATATATAATTTATTTTTATTTCCCTTTACATTTTCATGTCACAATTCAACCCACACGCCACCACCACTGACACCCACGAGCGTGCCTACTTGGCTGCTGCTCACCGTAAAGGGTAATCTCTCTCTCTCCCTCCCTCTCTCTCCTTCCCTTTATCCCCCCCAACACTACCTTGTAGTCGCAGTGAACAAGGAATCTTTGAATCCTTGAAAAAGGCCAATCAAATCCATGAACGCAATACTGGTCACCAACTCCCTGAAGCCGTTCAATATGGCGTGGTTGAACCTCATGGTAATAACCCTTCTGATATTCCAGAAGAGAATGCTTACTTGCAAGAAGTTCAGGCCATGGAAGAGCAAGATGAACAAGAGTACAAGCCTACCATTGCTGAAATGCGAGAGGATGATGCTGAAGAAGTGGAGGCCGAGATGGAAATGGCTGTAGATGCAGTTGATGAAGAGGTCGCTCCTTTGCCATGACGTCAATACTGATCTACCTTTTGCAAAAAAAGTTTCTCTTCCCACCTTTTCCTTCATGTCACACGGCCAAAAGTCCACAGATTCCCATGAACGTGCCTACTTGGCCTCTGCTCACAACAAATCTCATGAAGAATCCACCCAATTGTCCTCTCTTCGCAAGGCTGATGAAATTCACTTTCAAAACACTGGTCAACATTTGCAAGAGGCCGTTGATCGTGGTATTGTGAGCAGTGGTGGTAGTGGTACCGCAAAGCACCATACGGAACCCATTCATGTGAGTCCAGAGAAACTGTATGGTGGCACGCATTCATCCAAGCAACAGCAGCAGCAAGAGGAGGAGTCAGAAGAGGAGGAAGCATCCACACCAACGACTCCTTCCACCAAAGACAAAGGGGTCCTCCACGTCCGTCGTGAACAGTTGCACCAACAGCATTCAACTCGCTAAAACTTGCCAATACACACCATTCTAATCGTGTTGCACCACATACTCGCCTTCTGCTGCTGGTCTTTGTTCCATTTGTCGCCTCCATCGCCTCAAATCTTCTGCATGCCACACTTCTTCACCCACAACGCCATACCCTCGGCTCACCCATTCTCTCTCCAACCTGAAAAAGATCCACAACCACCTGCGTGTAATCTCCAAGGCCTCCAATGCAAATCCTCCCACCGTCAATTCATCCAATCTCAAATGTGTAGACAATTTTAGACTCCACGTTGTTCTGAGTAAAAAGTCCACTAGTACAGCCGCGTAATAAATGGATGCATCCTTGAAGTGGAGTCGAGGTCGCAACCATTGTGTGTGCAATGAAGCCGTATCATTAAAAGTACCGCTTGCATGAACCGAGGGAGCAGATGAAGTATGGCCACTGGAAGAAGAAGAAGAGTCAGAGGAGTGACTAACACTATCATCATCCTCTTCACCTTCCTCTGCTCTTCTAATGGAAGCAGTTGTCGAGTACCATGGCAGTTTGACTTGAATTCCACTCCCTAGATTCCAATCCACTGCAATATCCCAATAAAATGAATAAAATGAGTTGAGCAACACTGCTGCCAACCATAAAACTGACAATCCACGAATACTGGAGAGGGACGGCCATCCGTCTTCCTTGTGCCGCTCATTCTGGTGCTGATGGTGACGAATGGTGGACAGAATAATCACTGGAAATGCACTGGCGTACTTGAGTGCATTCAAAAGGTGTCTGCGTCTCACTTCCTTGTCCGCTGCATTCAAATACTCTGCAATACACTGTCTGAACCTCCACACGAATGGAAGAGCCGTCACCACAGGTCCCATCACGCCAAAAAAGCATGCATTGATTCCTGGTACCACTGCGCCTGGTCCATCATCATCCTCTGACGTGTCTGCCAACAACAAAATCCGACATACAACCGCATACAAGTCTGAAAACACCTTTGCAAAACTGGTGAGGATATCCGCTAGTAGAACGTCACTCAGGTACACTTTGGAATAAAACCCTTCGAGCATGATGCGTTTCATGCTCTTGAGGAACCGTATACGTTCCAATCTGCATACTCCGTCCAAGGGATTAACAACTGTCAGGAATACCGTGGCATAACAGAGCGTAATCACCACATCACTCCCTGTAATGGCAAACAACATGAAGCTGAGAAAAGTCACCACGCTCAAAACACCTGCAATCTCAAAGATCTTGCGTGGTCGTATATGCTTTTCACCTGGTGAAAGGAGGAGGGTGGAGGGATACACGCCCATCCGTCTGAGCTGGTACACATTGTGGCCCCACGCCCATACTCCCAAACAGAATAGAAAGAGTACACGAAAGGGAACGGGAAAGGGATCGTATTCGCTGTCTATGGTGGAAATCATGAGGAGTTTTTGATTGCTTGAAAAGTTTTCCTTCATCACAATTCAAAGAAACAAAAAAAATAATTTAATCTAGAAAGAAGTATAGAGACCGATTTTAAACCATTGTGGAAACAGATATACACCAAGCAAAAGTTGCTAGAGAGGAGCGCCAGCCTGCTAAAGGAAGCCTTGCTCTTGTCATGAGTCGTTTCGTTGCTTATTTTTCATCTTCTTCAGTTTCCTCTTCCTCATCTTCTTCATCATCCACGCACATACCATCACCCATGTCAGCATGCTCCTTCTTTCGGTGCTTCTTGAGTGACTTTTCGTGATAGTATTCCTTACGGCATCCAGCTACAGTACACCTGAACTCTGGCTTACCAGTGTGTGTCTTTTTGTGGTTCTCAAGAGCATCGTGTCTCTTGAAGCTCTTGAGGCAGCCTGGATGATCGCAGATAAAAGGCCGTTCACCAGTGTGCGTGCGCAAATGAGAGATGATCTTCACTCGCTTGTTGAAACTCTTGCCGTTGCGTGAACATCCTTGCCAGTAACACTCGTATGTTGGCTTGCGTGATCCAATGTGCACAGTCTCCAAGTGCTCTTGGAACTCTTGGAAGGTGTCGAAGACCAGATTGCATCCATGCCATTTGCAGTGAGTTGACAAAGTGATGAGCATGGTCTCCATCGATGACTTGCCAGACACAGAACGTACCATGGAGAGTGAACGATCCACCATGAGTGGAGAAGCCTTTGCTCTCACTTGAGGAGAGTGCTGCATGGCATAGTTGTGCATGGTATCTGGCACGTTGAACAGCATGGAGGTGGGCAATCCAATCGAGTTATACTGGCTCTCATTGTAATCGTTCCAAGTGGAAGGTGTGGCAGCCAACGATCGGTTGATGAGCTGAGGGCTAATTCCATGCATCAATTCAGGAGACATGAGCACTTCTTCAGCCAATTGTTGAGCCACTAAGAATTCAGTTAAATACGATTAAAATGAAAAGTTACCTTGAACAGGTGAGGCAATGGAGATTTGATCAAGCCCATAGCCCAAATTGTTCATGGCATCTGCAGCGTTCAAGTTTCTTGCAACAGGAGTGCCTGAAAAGTCGGCCAACATGGCTTGCACCATCTGAGGTGAAGGCTGCCCTTGAGTATCATAGAACTGCTGATTGGCATCTTGGAAGTTCCCAAGGATAGGATCTGATTGATAGTGCTTGAGCTGATGCGTAGCTTGGTGCAAGTAATCCATTTGATGCTGAGTTGGATAAAGTGGAGCTGTGTTTGGATGCTCCATGCCAAGGGGACTTGGATCCAGCACCCCACTAACAAGTCGGGGTAAATGGGAGCCACTGCGCTGGAGGGCTGCACTACTGAAACTTCTGGGTCGTGATTGTGCCAAGGCGGACTCGGAGGTGCGCTTCTTGGGTGGTCTGGGTTGAGCAGGAGCGTACACATCACGTGCATGAGCTGTATGCAAGTTACCACAAGACACTTGTTCACGCATGGTGGTTGGACGTGCCTTGTTGTCCATAGGGTAAGCACTGAAAGAACGTCGAAGGTGAAGGTGACGATCGACACCAGCTAATTGTACGCTGCCCATACGTGGGGAAGGGGAATTCAACAGCCTTCGTTGAGCCAAAGTAGGGGAAACCTTGAGGCGTTGCTGAGCTGCATTTGGTGAGCCCTTGAGGCGTTGTTGTGCGAGGGTAGGTGAGCCAGACAAGTTGGAGCCCTTGGGGCGAGGTGAAGCATTCAAGACACCACGAAGCATACTTTGCTCAGCCATCAGTGCAGCAGCAGGTGTCTTTGGCGAGCCCATCAACTGACCTTCCATAATCTGCTGTTGGACCATTTCTTGAGTAGCGAGGAACAAATCTGCGTCCGTTTGCATGTAAGGTTGACGCATTTCAGGAACTACAGCATTCATGGCCGAGTACATATCCATCTGCTGTTGCTGAGGGTATTGCTTGGTCTGCTGAGCTTGTTGCTGCATGAGATATTCAGTCTCCAATAGTTGAAGCACATTGATATTGCCAGCGTCTGGTAACTCGCCCATGAGCAACTGTTGGAAGGCTTGTTGCCCCAAATCCATAGAGGACACCATGGTCGCAGAATCGTCAGTCATTTGAGCAGTGAGAGCGTTGTTGGTGAAGAATGGCGAGTAGGGCTGGTCTGGTGCAGCGTTGATGGAGTTGATTGAGAATGCTGATACTTCAGAGTCCATAGAAGTACGTGTTGGTCGATATTGTTCATATGGTGAACCTTTTTGTTCATTCATGGTCATGCTGGAGGGCAAGAATTGAGTTGATCAAGGTGGATAGATGTGATGATGTGAATAAATCAGATTGGATTGCACGAATTACGAAGCAATTTAGGCAAGATTGCACGGTAGCACGAGCAGAGGGAAGGATCAAGGGAGGGAGGGAGGTCTGAGCGTGGAGGAAAACGGAAAAGCAGCAAAACGAGGCTGCCATATATGCCATCCGAAAATGGTGGGGTTCGGGACGTGAAATTTTTTTATTGGATTTTGCAAACTCCGCTTCCATTGACGTAGATGAACAACTGCTTTGATGGTTGGTGATACTAGGACTCTTGAGCTACAAGTGGTGGCAAAGGGCTGCGAATTCATGAAATGCGTAAACTTTAATTTTAAAAATAGTCTCTATTTTAGGACCAAGATAAAGGGTTCGGTATTTCCATTCCAGTTTGGGCAAGCGTCACCTGACGGACTGTCCTTTTATGGATAACTGCTATGACATGGCCAGATTAAATCGAATCATGTGACTGCGTTTACACGATGATCCAAAAGAGCACGTTTTCAGTTGCACCAGCTGTGATTGCCCTTTTGCAACCCCAATACATTTTAAGAGCATTGACCTTGCAAGATTATCAAAATGGGTTTCTTGAATGCCTAGATCAACTAGCAGTTGCCCCACGACGCATGAGCAAGGGGGAATTTGAAGAAATGTGGTATCAGCAACAGGCGTGTCCCAACACCTATTACACGTGTGTTATTGAGAAGGAGGGAAGGGTAGTGGGCACAGCAAGCTTGGTGGTGGAACGTAAGTTCCTGCGTGGTGGGGTCAAGGCAGCACACGTGGAGGATGTAGTTGTATTGGATGCTGAGCGTGGACAACAACTTGGTAAGAGGTTACTGGAGCAACTGCTCTTTATGGCCAAGGAGCTAGGTTGCTACAAGATCATTCTCAATTGCTCAAAGGAGAATGAAGGGTTTTACATCAAGTGTGGCTTCAGTTCACATGGATTACAAATGAAAAAGTACCTTGAATAAACAGGTTTAGTGCTTATTTGAAGACCTTGGCGTCAGCAAACTTCTTGCCACCGAAATCACCTTCCCATGCAAGGT
>QZWU01000105.1:0-35381 GCA_004114255.1 Acaulopage tetraceros
TGGTCTTCCTCATAGACTGTTTGCCATTCACCTGCAATGCCCATGAGTGGATTGGGGGGAGGTGGAGGTGGGGGAACGGCCTAGAGACTGCGAGGTACAAGTGATGATGGTCTCTGTCCAATTGGGTGGAAATTTGATAAAGATAATTTTTTACCTCCCTGATGGACAGGTTGCAAGTGTATTGTTGGTTAATGACGACTGATTAGAAAGGGCAAATACGGCATCCAACCCACTAGAATATGGTGTCAATTTTGCAAGACGTGGGTGTACAATAACAAACTGGTATATGTGCATGTTTGTGGTGGAATAATGTGTGGATAGAGCCGAGACAAGCATGATGCTACTCCAAGGCACAAGTCCAGTATGGAGAGATTTGTGAATACTGTGGCACAAGAAGCCAAGCAGACCAAGAGGGAGCAGATGGAAGTGCAGAGGCAGTTGGACAAGATGGATATGGCAGCACGTGAGAAGCATGCCAAGGATGTAGCAGAAGGCAGATCTACGGCTGCTTTAGTGGTGGACAGGATGCATGACAAGAGTGCTGTGGTGCAAGGGAGCAATGTGTATGGCAAGAATACCATAGTGCAAGTTAGCAAGACACCTGCTCCTCCTCCTCCTCCCACCAATCCACTCATGGGCATTGCAGGTGAATGGCAAACAGTCTATGAGGAAGACCAACCTCTCATTCCATCCAAACCACCACTCCTGCTCAAACCTCCCACTCAACCTGAGCCACCAGTGCACGAGTTCAAGGAAAAGACACTGGACCTCGATGACCAACCAGCAGCAGCAGCAGCAGTAGCTGAAACAGTAACATTTAAAAAGCGAACGTTTGCTCAGGTAAAGAGGCGTATGCCACTGGACTAGCCGAGCCACGCGCACACGCACACTGCTTTTTCTTCATCTTTTTTTTCAGCATCGCTGTGCGAACACCATCTAATCACGCGCTCACGAGTACCATAGCTCGAAGAGGGTGGAGATTAACCAAACGGCTACAACCACAAACCCACACACGCAAATCAACTTTCCACGTGACAATTGGACAATTGGAACAAGCTGTGCTTGATCCCTCCATTATCCCTCCACTTTTTTGGTAATCATCCCTCCTCATCCGTCCTCTGATCCCTCTAGATTGCTAATTGTTTCATTTTCGATGCAACAGCATGCCTCCATGCTATTGACCATCTTGTTGTCTCTTTTATTATGTTTTACGTCGCTCCTTGCCGCTCCTGTGACCAACGTTCCCGTGGATCTTGCCCCGAATACCATCCATGTGGAACGCATCACTTCTACAAAAGTTCATGGCAAGTTCCTCAACACCAAACCAACCATTCCACCCATCCAAACAGTATCTAAAACGTCCACTTTAATGAGAGCAAGTTATCATGTACGTTGGTTCAATCCACAGACCATGCGGTTCGGATCATCTGTCAACATTACATTTATGGAACCAATGGATTTCGCTAGAAATTGGCAAATTCGATTTAAATTCAAATCTGACAAGGTAGAAATTGAACAGTATTGGGGAAGTTGGACACTGACACGATTGGCGTACGCTCAATGGTACCAATTGAAGCCTGTGACAACGTTGCGTATGAATGCACAAGCCACAGTATTTTTTAATTTCAATGGTGTTGGTGAAAAGGATGCTGTAGAGAATCCATTGCATTTGGCTGAATGGGAATTGCAAGTGGATCAAGGACCAAGCAAAGCTCCTTATCTGTCAAGATTATGGGAATCCAGTACCGGTAATGGTGGACTTGTCAATAATGCATTGCGCAAGGACTGCCCAACTGCTCCATTTGGTCGATTTCTTGAAAAGGATCCATCCATCATCAAAGTACCTGTACGCCTAGCTCAAGCATTTCATGAAGCACCTCTTCAAAAAGTACTGCCAATTTCCGAAGGTAAGGACAAGCGTGTTTGGATTGGTTTCTTTGTGGTGCTGCCTATTGTCGTCTTGTTGGTTGCAGCCATTTTATATGGTATTCTTCGGAATTGTTGGTTGCGTAGGAATTTCAGAAGAATGCGCCGACGTGAAGAGATGAAATGGCAGTCCATGTCCAAACGACCGCCACCATCTCGCCGTGCTGGTATGCCAGAAAAACCTGCAATGGATTCCAGTGAATTTGTGGGAAAAGACTGGCAGCAGTTGGATCAAGGTTATACCGTTGGATTTGTGACATTGTACACAGGTGATGTGCATTTACCAAGCTCATTGAAGGAAAAGGCACCCATACTGGAGCCCATGAAACCATTGGCCATCAAGACACGAGTCTCTACTGTGCAAGATTACAATGATCCTCCTCCACCTTGGTCAGCTTCTTCAGAGTCAGCGGATGAGTCTTCGCCTAGTTCACCCTTTTGGCCAAAGACTGTATCCAATCCACGAACAGGTAGGAAAATGAGCGCGTATTACCATGATACCTTCAACAAGACGGCCTCACCTCCCCCTTACAATTCTCCTCCACCATCCTCCTCCTCACCTACGCCTCCAGCCAGAACATTCTCTCCTAGAACAAGCAGTCCATTATCATCTTCCATAACTAGACGACCATCACCACCTGCCCTGAGTGGTTTGGGAGTGGCCAATGTCCTTGGAAGTTTTGCAGATGCTGCTCATCTAGTGATTCGAGAAGAAGAGGAAGAAGGTGTGGAACAAGCCAATGACATTGGCGGAGGTGGGGAACGGTGGGAATACGGTGGCGACCTTCGCAAATATGCCAGCAAAAAGAGACAAATGCGTAAATTGCAGTTAATTCAAGAGGCACAAGGTGAACTGCACTCGGACATGTCAACAGATGAAGAAGGAATGAGTGAAAAGCGAGATTCAGTAGAACTGATTCGTGAACAACGAGACTCCTTGGACTCGTACACTTCTGACCCTGAAGAACCTCCGCCAGTAGCAGAGACCTTGAAGGTCCTCACACCATCAAAGTCACAGCCAACTCCTTCCAAATCAAGTCTCAAATCATCCTCAGCATCCCCTGTAAAGAAATCTGTTCAATGGGATGAATCGTCATTTGTTGTCAAGATAAAACAAAAGAGGATGAAGCGAGTGACTAAAGAAGAAAAAGCTGCCAGGCTGGAAAGGAAGAGGCGTGAAGCAGAGCAAAAGCCAACAGAAGAAGGGTAAAACTGTGTGTGTGCGTGTGTGTAAACGCTGTAAAGTATTCCTTTTGATCCTCGGCTCGTTCAGTTGATGGGAACTTGGCACCTTGGACAGTGTTACCAGCTTCCCCCTATTTCCAAAAAAGAAAATGTCATTGGCCAAAACCAGATCGTTGCAAATCTCGGTGGATGATGAGATTCCCATCACCAATCGTCTACTAAAATCACAGACATTACCAGCTAAACCAGCTGCATTTGACCCATCTCCCAAATCATCCGATCCTCCCTCAACAATTCAACTTTCATCACGTCTTACCTACTCTGAAGCCCTTGATATTTATGAACAAGTGGATTTACAAGGTACCATGGATCTTATTGAACAAGATGAGCAGGATGAACAGGATACAACAGACAATACTCTACAAATCGATACTTCCAAACGAGATGACTTGCCAACCCCACTTGCAACACCAACAAGTCCCATTCCCAAGCATTTGAGAAGTAGTGCAGGTTCACACTTTAGCACAACCAGTAGGTTCAGTATGAGTAGTCAAAGGCGTATCAGTAACCTTTATTTTCCCAAAAAGTTCTTTACTGAAGAGTCGGATGTACCTGAATTACCAGGGATGGAACAGGGGGACTCAAGGCCTTCAATGGAAGAGTCACAAGTGGTTGAGAATGAAGAAGGAACCATGTTGATGGATGGATTCGCATTGGATGGCAAGTATGATGATGAGATTGATGATTTGTTGATTGGTGAGTTTCCTACCATTCCAGAAACTGTAGAGGAAACTGTAGATGAAACTGTGGATGAGTCTTTGAATGAGAGTGTAGAACGCCCACCATCAGTACCAGTGCCTCCTCCCACACCAAAAGAAAAACACTTGGATTCACCCAACTACACACCCAAAGTAGGCAATTCTCCACGTCTTGGTCCTACCAAAGCACATTACGATCCGTCTCAAGATCCAAATGTAGGCAAACGTGCCAACGTCTTTCTTGATTGCCTTGAACAAGAACGCAACTACATTGCATCCTTGAGAAGATTGTGTGAATCTTACCTTTACCCAATACGTGCAGCCACCAATGCCCAACAACCAACCAGTCGTCGATTAAGTGTTATTGGGGCCGTCAGCAATGTCCTTAAACGTCCCAAAGTACACACGACTCAAGACGTTGACGACATTTTTGCAAACATTGAAGAAATTCTTGCAAAACACAAACGTATCCTTCGTGCTTTTGAAGCACGCGGTGAATCATGGAAAGCCTCCAGTGGTCTCTCTGACATTTTCCAAATGATCAATGCTTCCCTCAAAACTTATCTGGCCTATGTACGGAGTCACGTCAAAGCACTCGCTACCCTTGAACAACTCTTTCAAACCTCAACATCCTTTCGTAAACTCCTTTCCACATGCACAGCTACCAGTACCAGTGGTGTTCCCATTGACCTTCGACTCAGCATCCGTGCCTCTCGTGTCATGGAACCTGCTATATCCAGCTCACTTGAAGGTCCAACAGCACCAATCCCATCACCCAAATCACCTCATTCAAGTGGTGCCCGTAAATCCTTGGGTTACGAAGATCTTGCAAAAGCAGCCATGAAGAGCGTTGGTGAACGCCGTGACCTCCTTCACCACCTCAGTCTCCCCCTGCAACGCATGGCCCACCTTTACCTCTTTCTTGACAAATGGATGAAACTCCTTCCAACCAACCATCCTGATCATCCACCCATGCAACGTTCATTCAATGAATTCCGACTTTCATCCTTACCTGTCATGCAAGCCATCAATGAAGTCCACAACCGGCTCCGTATTCTTGAACTCCGCCATACACTTCCTGACCTTCCAAAAAAGTTGGGTGCACCAGGCACTAAACTCCTTCACCTTGGCCTCCTCTACCAATTTGGTTCCATCCAATCTACAGTTTCTACACCCTCTATCAAAAATGGCCAAGATGGACCTTCCATGATATTTGCATTAACCTCTGAATCAGGTACAACTACAAAAATAGGAATCATCAATACAGCACCCGACATGTTCAACGACGTCCTTGAGCACAATCCAGATGACAAACAAGAAGAAGAAGAGGAAGAACAGCCCAAACATTCACCTACAAAAGAACTCATGCCATGGAAACCTGATACAAAGCACCTTCGTCTCTGTATCCTCTTTAGTGATGCATTCGTATGGGCCCGTGAGAAAAAGAATGGATGGTCTTATGTCAATCATATCCCACTAAAAGGCGCCTTTATGACTTCTTTGGCACGTACGATTGATCGGCCCAATGCATTTACGTTGATTGGAAACAAAAAGTCACTTGAATTGGTATGTAGTGGACATGGATATGCTGGTGCAGGTGATGGACGGACCAATATCATAGCTGATGGTGAAACTGAACGTCGTGAATGGATGATGAGAATTGGGGATGCAATCAAGATGTCAAACAGTAATTTATAAAGAGTGATTAGTACGAGTCAAGAGGTATTTAAAGTGGATTCGTCCATTTCTTTCGAACGATTTTGGTGGATTTGGAACGCTGGGTAGCTGCTTGTGCGGCTGCTTTTGCTGCTTCTGCTACGACCGTACGTGCATGAATGATTTTATCCTGTTCATCAGTGGCTTGAGATGCAGATCTTGATTTTTGTTCTGGGACATTATTGGATTGACCCCCTCCCCAACTTGCACGACGTCTTAAAAATGCAATACCCTTCTTTTTCTTTTCATTGGATGTTGGTGGACGTTCTTCGGATGGGGTCGTGCCACCTGCTGCAGAATGAGATTCTTTGGAAGAATCATGACCAAAGAACTTTTTGAGTTTGCGGAGTTTGGTACGTTTGGCAGTTTTGGGGCCAAGTGGTGATAGAGTGCCTGCTGAGGTTGAGGGGCGACGTGAGACAAGGCCTTCTTCTTCTTCTTCCTCTTCTTCACAATCTTCTTCTTCTTCTTCCGATTCCACAAAAGAGTCACTTGAAGTATGGTGGATGAGAAGGTTGATGGACTTGTCATCCAGCAAGAGTTCATCTATCATGATACCCATTTGGTCAGGAGGAGTTTCTTTGCCTTGAATTAGTGTGTTTTCAGTGTTGTTGGGTAACATGTCATTGGGAGGAAACTTTCCAAATACGCGTTCGAGTTTGTCAGTTTTACGGAGCATTTGAGCACGATCAGCTGCATCACCCGAGTAACTACCAATAGCACTGCCTCCAATGGATTGGTATCGAAGGACTGGGTCAATTTCCATGCCAAGTTGCTTTTCAGCCATGCGTGCCTCAAGCACATCCACTGGAATGCGTGAACCAAGGAGACCATTGAGCTTTTCAAGTTTACGACGTCGTTGTTCCTTTTCACGATTTTCAGCCATGGTATCCGTAGTGACTGTGGTGTTGATGGAGATTTGATCACCCCCCAATTGTTGAAGGGAAACACGGTTACTGTTGAATCCATCAGAATCTTCCTCATCGTTACCTGTGAGATCACCTTCAGGATAAGAGTTGGTACGACCAAGTATGGGTTTCACAAGAGAGTCGTACACCACATCTTCCCCAATACGTTCACCCAATACGCCCTTGAGTTTAGCATGGCGTTTCAATAATTCCTTGTGCTGAGTATCAGACATTTTACGAATTCCAAGGCTTTGATACCGTTCCACTTCATCACTTACTTCATCCTCTTCTTCCAAAGTGGCTACTTTGGGTTTGATTCCCAACTTGTCCATCAACATCGCACCCACAGATGGCTTTCTTGCCTTGGGTTCATCCTTTACAATCAACATAGTTTGACGCACAAGTTCTTTACCAGTCAGTCGCTTTCCAAAGAACCCTTCCAGTTTGTCTGCACGCTTCTTTTTGGATACTGGAAGCGTGTCATCCAATGAAAGAGGATCTTGCTGTTCTTTTTGATGCTCATGCATTTCCAATTCACGATACAAATCATCCGAAAACTCACCGGTTGACTCTCCACGAACACCAAATCCATGACGACTGAGTTGCCTTGTGACGGTGTGAGGTTCTGGTCGTTGTCCAAAAAACTTTACAAGTTTCTTTGTGGATTTGACACGACGATGCTTTTGTAATGGTGTCAATGCAACTTGTTCACGTTCTTCAAAATACTTTTCAGGTTCCACATCCAAGGCTTTCTTGTCATCAGCAAGGGTGAATCGCGCAACTGCATGCTTCAAAGTCAATTCACGCAATTGCTTGGCACCTTGATCGTCAAAATCCTCATTCACCTTGGCTGCAGTTGGAATGATCAATGCATCACGGACTGGAGGAAACAATTCAGCAAATGGCACTTGAATTTCACTCTTCATATAAGTGCTGAGGTCAGTCTCTTGCATACCACGCCACTTTTTACCCAATTCACTAGACACAAACTGCGTAAAACTCTGCATCTTCATCAATGTATAAATGGCTTCTTGTGCTTCATCAAACATGGTCATTTTGACATCTTGTACAGATTCCACCTCATCACGGACTTCTTCAGTTAAATTGACTTGAAGTGGAGCATCTGTTCGAATATACGTGGCAAGAATGTACTCTGTGTAGGTATCAGGATCAGCAAGTGTCTTTTCTTCCTCTGTTGCAATGTAAGGAATTCCCATTTCTTCAGCATGAAGGCGCGTGATTTCCCTTGCGGCGTACATGGCACAGCAGTAACGAAACACTTCGACATCTAAAAAGAAGAGCAGATTTTCTAGTGTGTACTCTTTTGTACAATACTCTTGAAAACAAGAAATGCCAATGTGATTGGTGAGCATAGCTTGAAATGCTTGTTCCAAGTCTCGCTTGGACATGTGGTTGTTGACAGTTGATATGCGTCTACGTACAGTATCACTGACCACTGGTGAGAATGGTTCTGAACGCTTGCGTCTTGCCATGAAGGAGAGTTCGTGAGTGTTGACCGTTGAGGACAGTGGTGCAGGCAGGGGTTCCACACGCGTATTGATGTGCAGCTCTGTGGGTATAGTCAGCCCCCTTTTAGCTTCTTGAACAGTCACTACAGGCACAGGATCTTCCTCGTTCTCTTCTTCATCGTCATCTACAGTCAATTAGCCACTTGCAATGTTCCCCCTCACACATACCTTCAAATACATTTACAGCATACAAGACATTGTTCAATTCCAATAAATCACCCACCTTGTCTTCAAACTTGAGCATAACGTTCCCCAACATCAATTGACCACATACAAGTGGAGTATATGCGTCCATGGCAGCTTCACTCACTTCCTCCTTGACCCTTTTCCCTACAGTAAACGCATACTCTGCTTCAATCAACCTTGCAACATCATTGACAGTCTGGTCTCGCTTTACAGTGACTGCAAACTCTTCATCCTCTTTGAATGGCGTATTGGATTGAGATTGGAAATTAGTGTCCATGATCTTGACAATGATCCGAAGATGGTCTGATATATGCTTGACTGTACGTTCGTAGGTACGGGAACGAGCGCTCATGCGACGTTGGGATCGAGCAGTGTGTGAATCCACTTCTGGGATGATGGATTTGAAAGCAGATGGTGCCCATGAATGACGAGATTTCTCTTTTGGAGGTGGATCGTGGGATGGTGGAGGTGGTGAGGAGGAGGAGGAGGAGGAGATTGGTGGAAGTGAGGGTGGAGGGGAGGATGACATTTTTAATACACACACAAAGGAAGAAATTTCCCAGAGCTAGTCTGCCTGTTGAATGTGGAGGCGTAACCTTTGAGCAGCTTCCTCTGGACAACTGTCGCGCTGCTCCTCTCCAAACACATCAAATCCAGTGATCCACTTGCGTATTTGACTGCTTCTCTGAAGAGGTGGCCACCAATGGACATGAAGGTGCATATCACTCCCTTCTTCAATGTGCTGATGGACGCCCATGGTATAAGAGAACTCACAGTTGAATAGCCTATCGAATGTGCATGTCATGATTTGCACACTGGTGGCAAATCCATCCAGCTCGGTTGGAGTGAGTTGTGCCATGGATGAAATGCACCTTGTGGAAATGAGCATGGTTTCAAATGGATGCATTGCCCAATAAGGAACAATACATAACCACCCATCCACTTTAAATAGGACACGGTGTTGAGGGTTGGCTGATTCGTGCTGAATAGTGTCACAAAGTAAACAAGTTGCATTTTGTTGTTTGTAATGTTGGAAATTGGTCAGTTCACGTTGAATGACGGTTGGTAAGTAGTCTACTGACCAACATTGAAAGTGAGGATGAGGGGAAGAGCGACCACAAAGAGGTCCGCGATTTTCAAAGAGTTGAATGTGGCGTATAAACTTGCTTTCAACGAGTTCTTTGTGGAGGTTGAGGTACATTTGGAGGAATGAAGTGATGCTGGGGAGAGGTAGAGTGGCCATGGATGCGGAATGAGAGGGTGAGAGGACCAATACATGGCATGTTCCAAAAGCAGGCTGAGTTTGATAGAGAGAACCTGTGGTTGTGGTCACAGTGTCCTCGGATAATGGAGGTGGTGGATAGACTGCTGGGAAATCATTGACAAAGTAGTAGGGGCCTGCACAGTGAGGGTTGACTTGTCCACTTGAGCGTTGATTACCAGGACAAAGGTAGCAAGTGGGATCGTATTCCAGCTGATCATCTTGTTGTTCAGCATCTTCTGTTCCTTTCCAAGGACGCGTTGAACGCTGTGGACATACAAGTACCCAAGTATCCATGAGAGGGTTGCGTCTCCTGTGTGGGTGCATCTGCAAAGGACAAGTAAAACGCGCTCCGTCGCACCCCAAACTCACGCGTCACCCTCCATTGTGCTTGCTCACTCAAAGTTTCACTCTCCACCTCACCTCACCCCCAACCATTGTACTTGTTCAAACACGCGTGCCAGTGTGACGCGTTTTCCTCTCTCTCTTCATAAAAAATGGTAAAAATCCATCACATTTGCTCATCTCTCCTCTTAGAAACCAATCCTCCTCCAAGGCCACATTCGTTCCCTCACTCAAATCAAATACAATCGTCAAGGAGATCTCCTTTTCACAGTTTCCAAAGACAATGTAGTCAACATTTGGTACTCACATAATGGAGAACGTCTTGGCACCTTTGACGGCCACGTTGGTTCCATCTGGTCCGTGGATCCAGACCAAAACACTCAACTCTGCGTCACTGGCTCAGCAGACAACACCGCTCGCCTCTGGGACATTCAAACAGGCAAACTCTTATACACGTGGACCTTCAACACAGCCGTCAAACGCGTCCAATGGTCCCAAGACTCCAAATACATCCTCATGATCACTGAACAACGCATGGGATTCCCTGGTCTCCTACTCGTATTTGAAATCAACCGTGATGATCCTACATATCAAGACAGTGAGCCCATTTGTAGAATCAGTCCTCAGGGCTCCAAGGCCACTGTTGCTGGATGGTCTAGTTTGAACAAATGGATCATTACGGGTCATGAAGATGGAACTGTTTCTCAGTATGATTGGAAGAATGAAAGTTTGGAAAAGCAGGTTCAAAAGGCTCATATGGAATTGATTACGGATATTCAGTTTAGTGATGATGGAACGTATTTTGTGACTAGTTCCAAAGACAAGTCTGCAAAGTTGTTTGAGGCCAGTACGCTCAAAGTGCTCAAAGTGTACAATACGGATACACCTTTGAATTCAGCTACACTTACGCCTACGATGGATTTTGTGGTTGTCGGCGGTGGCCAAGAAGCCATGGATGTGACTACTACTGGTGCTAGACAAGGCAAGTTTGAGTGTAGGTTCCATCACAAGATATTGATGGAGGAATGTGGACGAGTCAAGGGACATTTTGGACCCATCAACACAATTGCCGTTCATCCTGATGGAAAGAGTTTTAGTTCTGGTGGTGAAGATGGGTTTGTGCGTGTGCATTACTTTGATGACGACTACTTTAAATTCAAGGTTTGAAAATAAAAGGGAAAATACATTATACGGTTTGATGCTCTTTGATCCATTCCAGGATAATGTCAATGACATGTTGACGCTGTCCCTTTTGAGTAAAGTTGTGATCGCCGCCTTCGACCCATTCCAACTTGTGATTCTTGACATGCTTATCAAACAATTCTGCATGTTTTGGCAACACTTCTTTATCCTCTGTACCATGAACAGTCAGCATGTGCCCTGTAAACACCTTTGCAAATGCACTGCAATCATTATTCTCTTCTGCAAACTCCAAATCTTGACGCGTAATCCTCATGACACATGTCCGACTGGGCAGTTTTAGCGTATAATCAAAGTAATCGGCACCCTTCAACCTTGGCTTATTGTTATTTACCAGCCCTTGTAGTGAATACAATCCACTGACATTGACAATGTACTGTACATGCTGAGGTACATGCTTTTGATAATAAGCCACAGCCATGCCCGTACCCCTTGAATGTCCAATGATGGTAGTGACAGTATAACCCAAACCCTTTAAATGATGACAAACGTCTTCAATGTCAGCTTCTTCATCTTGGTAGGCGATTCGGAGCACACGGTCATCACTCGCACCACATCCACCAAAGTCAAATCGATATGTAGGATGAGGGAATTGACGTGCAAGGTCCCTTTGATATACATAATTTTTACCACCAAATGAACCATGGAGAATGAGTGCTATGCGATTGTCTGTAGAGTGAGGAACTGGTTTACACAGGATGCCTGACAACTTAAGTCCATCTCTGTTGATAATGTCAAGTTGAGTCTCTTCAAAAGTGTCCATGTTGTGTATATAAAAAAAAGTGTTGGAGGTTGTTGCCTCTCCTTTTTTATAACCACAAAACATTTAACCGATCCACATTTAGCCGTATCGGACCATGACTAAGCCACAATGACACCATCATCACATGTGAGACATCCTCTCATGTTGTTTCACCCACTCAAGGATGATGTCAATGACACGTTGTCTTTGTCCTTGTTGTGTAAAATTGTGGTCGGCACCCTCCATCCATACCAACGTATGATTCTTTACAATCTTGTCAAATTGTTCTGCATGCCATGGAATCACCTCTGTATCCAGGGTTCCATGTACAGTCAACATATCACCCTTGAAGATCTGAGCAAACTTCTCGCCCATATTTCCATGCACTTGGATGAAATTCACATCATGTTCAGTCAATCTCATCACACAAGTGCGGTTTTGCATCTTCATTTTGTAATCATAATGACCTAATTTACGAAGCATGGGTAATTGGGTCAAATGTTCATCAACCAAATCGTGTGTAATGTACCTGCCACTAACATTGATAACCATGCGTATATCCTGAGGCAAGGCATCTCCATAGTAGCCCATGCCCATGCCAGTGCCGCGTGAGTGACCAATAAAGGCGGTAATGATATATCCCTGTTTCCTCAAATAGTCTGAAACGTCTTGAACATCATGGGCTTCATCGTGGTACGTGAGACGTAAAAGACGGTCATCACTGGAACCACAGCCACCAAAATCAAAGCGATAAGTAGCATAGGGAAACTGACGTGCCAAATCACGTTGATAAATGTAATTCTTGTTTCCAAAAGAACCGTGGAGGATGAGAGCAATTCGTTTGTCAGTGGATCGACCAGTTGGCTTACACAAGATACCAGACAACTTTAGACCATTCCTGTTGATAATGTCAAGTTGGATTTCTTCAAATGTGGTCATTTCGGAAAAGATGTTTGCAGTCACATGTCCACTGCCCGTGTTTCATCCTATAGCCTCATCCCTCACACCCTTACACTACTGTCAATGCTCTCTCTCTCTCCTCTCGCCACTAGTCAAGTTCCACCAATCCATGACGCGTTCCAATTGGAAGGGGAGAACATTTCTGAAACACAGCGACACGTGGCTCTACACTTTTTTATAAACCCCGTCAAACCTGTCTCGCTCCTTTTTTTCCCTCCCAACCATGCACGCGTCACAACAACTCGACACACCACCACCACTCCTCACAATCATTGCCTCACAATTCCTTCACCTTAATCGAATCACACCAGAACTAGCAGGCCTCTTTAACCCAAATGACCAAACCATGACACACCTCCGTTTCCTCACCAACCATACCGTCTTTGTCCGGCATTGCCTAGGTGGCCATGATATCAACATGAAGAGAATGAAAGCAGCTCATAAACGACTGTTTCGTATGCACGCAGTTGAATTTAACGCGGTTGTAAGAAACTTGAAAACTGCTATTGAAATGACTGGTGGAAATGTCGAGTTGTTGGAAAGGGTTGAAGCACTTGCATTGGAATGTGCAGAGTTTATGGTGGATGATGCGGTGCAAGTAAGGAGATTAGCTTCTGTTAGGGAGAATGATGTGCCTGGATTGGAGTGGTCAGAGAGTGCAGCGACTTCAGCAGATGAAATGCCAAGTGAGGCTGCTGGTGGTGTGGGTAATTTGGTGCGCAAGTCCACATTAAAGCTGTGGAGGAGTATTTCAGGGAAAAAGAAGCGACATGGTGGGTCAAATGTATCCTCTGTTGAGAACACGCCTAGGACGTCGTTCTCTGGAGATCGACCCTTGGATTATTGATTGTGGCCCTTTTGTGCATGATTTCATTTCCACTTTTTTTTCAATACATTTTAGTAATCTTTCACTTAAAAATAAGATGTATTTAATTGTATGTTGGTATAAAAAAGGATACCGGAATAATTATTGAGGCTTGGCGGACTTGCGGCGAGTGCGTCTACGCTTCTTCTTTCCACCCTTTCCATTATCTTCTGTGCCATTGTCTTCTCCATCAGATCCATCTGGGGATCCATCTCCCGAACCTTCCTTTCTAGAGGCACTGGAATCAGGGGGAAGGGGTGCAAGGACATCATCTTCAGCTTCAGTGGTCGTTATCACTTGAGTGGATATGTCGGTGAGGGTGGCATTAGCATCTTGAAAGTCATCTTCTATGATGGATTCATCAACCATTTCGGTGGTAGTGGTTTCAGTGGTAGTGGTGGTTTCATGGCCAAGAACACGTTCACTTACTGCACTGGTGACGGCAGATACACCAGCACCAACAGAACCCACAATGCGACCAAATACACTCGTACGATTGGCAGTGTTGTCTGTGCTTTTGAGAGAATCTGTCGTTGCGGTGGTGGTAGTGATCGTTTCTGTGGTTTCAGTGACTTCTTGAGTGTTATCATCAAAGGTGGAGACGGAATCAACAAACTCTTCTTCAGTATCAGAATCTTTGGGTGGTTCAATGACTTGGACAGAACGACTTTCTTCCACTTCTTCATCAGTGGAGATTTCATTCTCTTCACCATTTTCATCAACGATGATCTTGCGTACACGTCGTCGAATGATCTTGCGTGTACCCTTGGGAGGAGTGACGGTAGGGACAGCGTCTGTGGTGGCACGTGCAACAGTCTCGGAAGCATCTTGACCAGAAACCGTTTGCTTGGTGGTTTGACGAACAGTTACTGTTGAACCGTCAGAAGCGAGATCGCGTCTGTCTTTGATTTGAATGATTTCACTATCACAAGTTTCACTTGGGACTTGCTCAGTGGTTTCGTGTTCTTCAACTGTTTCCTCACCATCATCAATGACCACTGTCTTTACAACGCTCTTGCGTACTTTGCGTGAATTAGAGCTAGTGGTGCTGGTGGTGCTGGTGGTTGTTACAGTGGTTGTTTCTTCAGTGATAGAGGAAGGCTCTTCAATGATCTCTTCACCCTCTTCAGTAATGACGACAGTCTTGATGATGCGTCTAATCACCTTGCGCTTGTGGATGGTGGCACCAGTTGAAGTGGTTTCAGTCCATTCCTCTTCCTGTTGAGCATCATTGGCGACACTGTAATCTTCAGACACATTTTGTTGATCAGTGGATTCTTCAACGTGTTCTTGACCATTCTCATCAATGGTGATGATGCGAGTGATGGTGACGAGTACACGACGGCGCTTAGTACCAGTGGTCTGAGTTGAAGTGACGGTTTCCGTTGTGTAGTCAGGTTGGGGATTTTGTTGAGGCATACAGAAACCTGCTGGCAACGTCTCTGTGGATTCTTGAGTACGTTCTGTGGTTTCAGTGGAAGTTTCAGTAGAGATTGGCACAGGGATGACAACTGGTGTGGTCTCTTGCACTGTTGCAGTCTCAACTGACTTGATCTCTTCCACTGGAACTGGTGGTTGAGTTTCAACTGGAGCAACAGGAACTGTTTCCACAGGGACAGGAGCAGTCTCGACTGGAGCAGCAGGAAGTGTTTCGATAGACTTGGTCTCCTCTACTGGAGCAGCGGGAGTTTCAACGGGAACAGGTGGTTGCGTCTCGACTAGCACAGTTTCTACAGGAGCAGTCTCAACTGGCTTGGTTTCTTCAACTGGAACAACAGGGGCTTCCACAGGTACAGGAGTGGTCTCCACAGACTTGACCTCTTCAACTGGAGCAGGTGGTTGAGTTTCAACAGGGACAGGAGCGGTTTCAACTGGCTTGGTCTCTTCCACAGGAGTTGGAGTGGTTTCTTGCACTGGAATAGGTACAGGGACAATTGGTACAGTTGGCTGAGTTTCTTCCACCAAAGTGGGCTCACAGCGTTGAGCAGCAACTGGTTGATCATCTTCTTCAACGACGCGAACATTTCTCTTGGTCACAGTGCGCACAGTTGTCTTGGTACCAGTGGAATCGACGTTCCAATGCTCTTCTTCAGCTGAAGATTCACCTTCCACTTCATTCTCACCAGCAACTTCCTCACGCACAGTTTCTTGAACAGTGGATACACCATTGATGGTAGTGGTGATGGTGGTAACAATGGTCACAATACGCATACCCTTCTTCTTGATGATTGAAGTAACAACGGGTACACTGGAAGGAGTGGTTGGAGCTAAAAGAGGGTTAAACCAAAGGAGAGTAAATGAGCTTACCAGAAACAGAGGCAGGGTTATGTTGTTCATAAATGGTCACCTTGCGAATGATGGTGCGAACACGACGCTTTTTGCCATCAGCACCAGTTTCTTCATGCTCTTCAAACTGTTCTTCTTCACCAGTAGTAGGAACTTGTTCACCTGGGTTGTAGTAAGATACTTCACGTGGAGATTCACTGGTTTCCTCATCAATTGGAGTAAAGGAACCATCTGCTTCCACAACCACACGACGCTTGATGGTACGGATGGTCTTGTACACGGTGATCTGGTTGGAATGGTCACCTGACTTGTCAACAGGATGGGTAACCTTGGTAACAAAGTCTTGATCAGGCTCACCAGATTTGTCAACTGGATGAGTGATCTTGGTAATGAAATCTTGAGTATCGTTGCTGGATACCTCACCAACTTGCTCTTCACGAACAACCTTGGGTGTACCATCAACAGAGGTTTCAGTACGGGTAACGACCTTCTTGACAATGCGTCTCTTGATGATCTTGACACCATTGGCATCAATATATTCTTCTTCATCAGCACTACGGTCATCACCTTCCTCCTCATACTCTTCAACCTCTTCACTACCATCTTCCTTTGTGACCACACGTCTCACAATACGCTTGACGGTTCTGTAAACGCATACTTGTTGACCACCAACAGTAGAAACATCGCTCAATACCTTTTCATCAGTACCATCTGTTTCAGTTTCCATTTCACGGACTGAAACAGTACCATCTTGCAACTTTTTGACACGCTTGATCTTGCGACGAATGATGGTGGTGATGATCTTGGTTGCACCATCTGAATCCTGAGTGGTTTCACAACCAGCCTTGGCATCAGGAGAAGCAGTTTCTTCATACTCCTCCACGACTTCCTTACCATTCTTGTTCTTCTTGATGATGCGCACAATACGACGAACAACAGTTACATGAGTCTCGGTGCTACCATCATCCAATACGGTGGTGGTGGAGGGAGTAGTTTCAGGCACAATGTCACCATCCACAACAACCTCCTCTTCATTCAATGCCTTGCCACTCACATCCAACTTGCGACGAATGATCTTGCGCTTGATGATACGAGTAACAATCACATCAACGTCATCGGATTCATCTTGATGAGTGCAACCAGCAGACTCCATGTCATCACCATCCTCTTCAGTCACAATGGTGCGTGTGGTACCATCACTGTGTCTGACAATACGCTTGACGATGCGCTTCACAACACGACGTTCAACCACAACTTCACTTTGATCAGAACGTTCAGTGCGTACCAAAACAGACTTTTTACCATCATCATGTTCTTCAGTTTCCACATAGGTGTCTGGTTGACCATTGACTCCCTTCTTGACACGACGTTTGATCAACACAGCATAACGAATCTCCACTTCACGAACACCCTTCTCATCCACTGTCTCCCAAACGACACCAGGATGCGTTTGACCATCATCAGGTAACTCACGAACTTGAACATCAAATCCACCATCAGACTTGGGCACATAACGCTTGACAATGCGCTTGATTACCCGTCTGATGGTCAAGTCTCCATCAACAGTGACAGTCTGCTTGGAGATCTTTTCAATAGCGCCAGTGCCTTCATCCAATCGAATCTCTGGTACTGGCACATGAGCATATGCAACCGTGGCAGCAGTAGCAGTAGCTGCAGCAGCAATAGCAGCAGCCGTAGCCGTACCAAGACCAGCAGAATCCTTCCTGACACCTTGCTTCTCACCCTGAGTCTTCTTCATCCACTCTTCCGTCCACTTGGTGATGTCATTCTCCATCTTTTCATTGAAACACATCTTGGGAATCTTGGCCTTCTTTCCACTCTCACCCAAACACTCACCATTCACACCTCCCAACTCATCAGCAGCAGCAACATATAAAACAGTTTCAGAACAACGCTCTGCATCGTGAACTTCAGGATCTGTTTCAGCTGCATTCACCAAAATGCTCTTACCACGCAAACTGTAGGCAAGAGTACGCATGTACACCATCAACATGAGCTTGGAACGACTGTACATCCACCACGAATCATTCTTGGGTGTAGTTGGAAACGCGTCAAACTTGGCTGTGGACTGAGTGCGCTTCCTCCACGTTCTATCAGACAAAAACACAATGCGACTTGGCTTGGTTTCGGACAATTTACCCAACAACAGTTGAGTAAGTAGACGAGGACCAAGGTAATTCACAGCCACATGAGAGTCTACTCCTTCATGACCAGTCAACAAGGATTTCTTATGACTGGTGAACGTGGCAGCATGCACAAGACCATGGAGAGGCACATTTCTCTTGAGGAAGCTCTCTGTCGCGTACTTGACGGACGTAGCATCAGTCAAATCCAATACAATTAATTCAACAGTGTTGGAATTACAATCCTTGGAAAGCTTCTTGACGGCCTCTTCACCACGTTGACGCTTGTGTGAAGTAATGTAGACTGTGGCCCCACGTTTCAAAAGGTATTTGGCAGTACTGTGACCGACACCCACGTCACCAGCAGTGACAATGTAAACCTAGAGGATGATGATGAGAGGAGGCAAGAAGGAGAAAAAGTACCTTGCCAGAGAGGGAAGGTAGCAAATCAGGTGCCCATCGAACGGTAGAACTGCAACAAGGACAAAAAGGCATGGTGCGTGTGGTGTGTACAGTAATTAACAGGAATGTGAACAACGAGGTGTTGAGACGTTACGCAGCAGTGGTGATGAGGTGATGGTTAACGCAGAGTGGCAAAAGTACGAAATGTACGAGAGATGTGTGTGATTGATGAGATTTGAAAAAGGGGAGGAAAAAGGCAAAGCGTATGGGGCGAAACCCCGTCCCAACTTGACTGCTGGGAAATGGGTGTGTGCGATATGTGGTGCTTTGAGCACTTTTTTCGGAAAAGAGGGTACCATCAGGCCAACAGGATAAGTCTGCTGACGTGGTGGGTGTGTGGTAGGGGGGTAGCGAGTCAATGGTGGTCACAAGCATGCCTTTTCCACTCGAACTCGCCGTCTTGCCTGCCTGTGCCCTTGGTCCCTTTCGTTTAGGTATCCTCCTCCTCCCCAATCACTCTCAGTACTCAATCTATCCCTTCTAGGTGCTTCCATCAACCACGTGATTGCTATTGCTCAATCACATCCCTCCTTTATCCCTAGAATCGAATTCCAATTCCCACAAGATGATCCACTTGAATCCAGCCATGTCCTTCAACTCCCTGACAATGGCCTTACTCTACGCTTCCACCCACAATCCCAACGCCTTGCTGTAATTGAAATCCACAACTTTGATCACCTTCGACTCTCTTACCAAGGAATCGACTTTTCCCTCAATACCTCTCGTATCGTCCCAACCCTCCTCCTCATCTACAAGCTCTTTGGACCCACCTTCCCAGGAGAATTCAAGCGAGACAAGTACACCCTCATGTACCCTGGGATCAGTTTTATTTTCCCTATTCCAGCACAACATGCAGACATGTATCGAAACAGCAAGGAAATACCACTTGAATTCCCTGACAACACTACACCAATTTGTTCCAGAATGTACATTTACAACGAGGGTAGGGATGAAAGTCATGATTGGAGAGATGCTCAAGTGTTGTCTCGACCCAAAGCACTTGGATTGGATGGAATGCGTCCTACTCCCCTGGACATTGCCCGTAAACCACTTGAAGATGGTGTGGAATCCGTCCAGGTGCATTACAACCAACCTTGTGACATTTCCATCAAATTGGTAGATCGTTCCGAACTCATCAACATCCAACTTTTTGTCACCACTTCACAGGATTTGATTACGGTATTGGGTGCACCAGATTGTGTTCATCGTAAACGAGAAAACAAGTTGGCTATTCATGCTCAAACTTCACCTCGATTGGCTCCTCATGTACAGAATGGTGAATCGGATGCTCACTTGTTTGCTGATGACGTGTTTTACAATTACTTTTGGTTGGGCATGGACTTTTTAATGGATGGATCGCTGCATGTGGTAAAGAAAGTGATGTTGCATGCCAACTTTCCTGGACATGTGGACTTTGATCGTTATTGCAAATGTCCATTTACCATTCATGTACCTGAGCAAGATCTATTGGTAGTGGAGACGGTGACTGATACCATTACAGTGGATAGCAAATGGGATACTGTTGAAAAGGTTATGGGTATTGCAAATGGTAGGGAAGTTGTTTTAAACAGAGGATCAAGTGTGAGGGATCCTTTTGGACCAACCATCATGCGTGGATATGAAGGATTGATTTTTGAAGTCTTGAAGAACAATCACATTGCAACCGTCACTGTATATTAATACACTATCCTTTCACTTAGTACCGGGATGAAGGAGAACGTTCACGTTGACGCTGTTGATCCCCATAACGCCTTGGTGGAGGAGGTCCTTGTTGCTGGTATTGTTGGAACTGAGAAGGCAATGGAATATTGTTTCTACCTCCTCCTCCTTCCCCAGGTTGACTGTACATGGATAACCCAGGCAACATGGACTCTTGCATCTTATCCTCTGCAGCTTGTTGTGCTTCAACTGCCTTGTGATCCTTGACTTCCTCACCAGGCCTACTCCTTGTCCAAAACCTCGTTGCATGGTCATTACTTCCAGAAGCAAGTAAATGTCCAAATGGATGCCATGCCAATGCCCAAATATGAGAATCATGAGCACTTTCAATCCCACCAACACTTTCTGCTTCCCCTTCAATAAAGTAACACAAGGCACCATCTGAACCACCCGTCACACACATTCTCTCATTAGAGGGATGCCATGCAACGGAACACACTTCCTTCTTGTGTCCTCTAAACAACTGAATTTCCTTCATCATTCTAATATCGTATAACCTGACAATCTGATCCCTTCCAACACTGGCAAACCAATGACCATTAGCATTCCATCTCGCACTCAACACTGTATTTTTGTGTCCATGCAACGTTGCCAGTGCCTTTGGAGTCTTTGGATCCCATAGTTTGATCAAGTTATCCTTTGACCCTGATACCAAAAGTGACTTGTAAGGATGCCAATCGAGACATTTGACATCCCAACCATGACCTGTAAGCGTACGCTCTTCAATTCCTTCATTAAAGTTCCATATTTTAATGGTGCTGTCATCACTGGAAGTTGCAAACTTGAGATCAGATGGTGAGAAGCACAATCCACGCACAGGTTCACGATGAGCTTGAATGATTTTAACATTGTTGAAATTGGGTTGCCAGTATTTGACTGCACCTCCATGATCACCTGTAACCAACCATTGATCATTATGAGTCCATTTCATTGCACGAATGGCCATATCGTGTGCCTGCATAATGGTTTCAAAGTTGAATGTGAGGCCGTTCCAAATGGTGAATTCTCCACTCGTGCTACCCGTGATGAGTCGTCTTCCATCAGGTGTCCACTAGGCAAGTCAAAGTAGTGAAAGGAGTCAAGGCTTGCGGTGATGCAATTGACGGGACATCTGACCTTGTTGGTACTCGTATGAACAAATCTGGTACAAATGTTGTAAATTGGAGAATCTTGAAGGTGAGAAGGTGGCAACATCTAAGGTGGATCAGCAACTTGCACGCGTTGTGGACATGCCTGCATAATATGATTGGCGTCTGGTCGTGGAAACAGGCGAAGGTGTCGATCATCACGCATGAAATCGCGCATCTACCAGCATAAAAAGTTGTTCATGCACACATGTACCTCCAAATAACGAATCAAGGAAGCATTGTAATCAACTGTTCTTCGAATGATGGCACGTCTCATTCGTTTTCCATCATAATTAGCACCGTGTCTCATCAATTGATGTGATCCATCTAACGAGATGAAGCTTTCCATCACCACATTGTACCTGGGTTCTTGAATGGTCCAGCTGCATCGGAAGGGACAGTTTGCATCTCTCTTTTTTTTAATTTTGACACAAGATTCCATTCTGCTGACCAATCAACAAGTGATGGCTTTTGAAAATCCATCACAATCCACAGACACATATCCAGATGGTGGCCTCCGATCATGGCTTACTGTAGTCACTGGGTTCCTCGTAAACGCAATTGTCTTTGGTAACGTTCATATCTGGGGTATTTATCAGGCTTTTTACCTCCAGTACTTTGGTGGAAGGCCAAGTAGTGCCACTTTATCCATCATTGGCAGTATCGCATGTGCTTTGGTCTATGGTTTTGGTCCTTTTGTTGGCAAGGCTTCTACTGTGTATGGAAGTCGTGCTATCATGCTATGTGGTGCCTTTATCCTCCCTCTTGGCTTGCTGACAGCTTCCTTTGCTAACCAACCATGGCAATTGTTTGTGACACAAGGTTTCTTGTTTGGATTGGGTGGATCCATGGTGTTTATTCCTTCAAATCCACTCTTGGCTCAATGGTTTCAAACAAGACTCGCGTTTGCTACTGGATTTGCAGTATCTGGTGTGGGTATTGGAGGACTCATACTTGCACCACTTACAGAATGGCTGCTTTCCGCCTATGGAATCCGATGGACACTTCGCATCAATGCCATCATTGCCTTCCTCTCTTTGATTTTGGCTGTTGTGTTGGCCAGTGAACGTCAAGAACTCACCAAAGCCTATGCAACCAACTCCATCCTACCTGACCTTGCCTTGTTGAAAAGACGCGATGTACAACTCTTGATCACCATGGGTTTAATCTATGCATTTGCCTATGTCATCCCTTACTACTATTTCCCATCCTACATCATTGCCATTGGTTTATCCATCAAGCAAGCAGCTATCCTAGTAAGTCTAATGAGTGGATTGAATGCAGTTGGTCGTATTGTGATTGGTCGATTGGCTGATTATTCAGGACGTGTGAACCAGTTGATTTGTTGCTGTGCAATTGCTGCATTAGCCTGCCTGACTATTTGGCCATTTGTGACCACCTTTAATCTTGCATTGGCATTCACCATTACCTATGGCTTTACTGCTGGTGCATTCTGGAATCTGTTTCCTGTAGTCACTGCAGAACTTGTCCCTGCTCAAGATTTACCAAATGCCAATGGTGTCTTGTACTTTTCATTTACAATTGGTCAGTTGTTTGGCCCTGGGATTGCAGGGTACCTCTTTGAAATCAAATTACCCCAACTGCCCCACTATTTCATTGGTGAAATGTACACTGGCGGTGTATTGTTACTGACATTTGTGGTTGGTGTCCTCTTGAAACTACGAATCAACAAGCAAAATGCAGCGAATAAAGTCCTTGGGTGACCTGACTGCAGTACCTCTGGATGGATGCCTTGGGGGGGTGGTCGTCCTTACTTGACCACAAAGTGCGCTTTGCCCCATCGAAAATTCTTCGCTCCCCCATCATCTTAATTTTTTTTGTACCTTCTGACCAACCTCATACAAAGCACACTCGATTGCTCCTCATCTACCTATACACACATTAAACAAAAAATCTCTCATCTACAAATCATGAAGCTCTCAATCGCCTCCCTCCTCGTTTTGCCAGCCATCGTGCTTGCCCAAACCAAATCTGCTGCTGTCCAATTCACCCAACCAACTGCAGGTACCCTCTGGTCCGCAGGTAAAGAAGTGTTGATTACCTGGACTTCCAAGAACGATCCTCCTTCATCATCTGCCTTCAACATTGAATTGGTCTATGGTTCCACCAACTCTGTTCAATCTGCTGGTGTCCTCGTTCGTGCTCCAGCTGAAAGTGACCTCCAAGTCCGCATCATTTTGCCTGATACTGTCCCAGCTGGTAACACATATGCCTTGAGAGCAGGTAGCAACTACAGTCCTACCTTTACTATTGAAAATGCCAAGGTTCCAGCTACTGGTGCCATCCCACCTCTTGCTAAGCCTGTTGATCCTATTGGTGGAACTGCCAAGAGTGCTGGTGAAAGACTCGGTGCTGGTTTATTGGGTGCTGCTGGTGTTGTCATGGCTTTGAGATACCTTTAAATGTGTTTTGTTGATGGTAATATAAATGTGTGTGCGTTTGCTCATGACACTTGGGGTTTGGATTCTTGGAGAAAAGACGGTAGTGAAGTCAGGGCGACTGTACCATTGGTGTGAATGGCAAGGGTTGCGCAATGTTCTGTGGGTGGAGGTGAATGTGAAATGAGTTTGCGAGTGGCCATTGTGCCGCCAAGCAATTTGGCACGCGTTATTTTGTTTACATGAACCACTTGGACACTGTTGCCATGATGTATGACGCGTCTCTTTTTGGCCACTGGTTCACCTGGTTCGTCTTCACCCCAACTCTTGCTTTTAATAAAGTGACAGACGGAAGAGTGGTATTCTTTGAGTGTTTTGGTGATACGTAATGTGACGCAGAGGTCATGGTCAGGTTCACTGAGCAATGGAGTGGCAGCGCAACTCTTTGCAGTGTTGGTGGAGAAGGATTTAAGGCCTGGTTCCAACTGCAGGTCACAGGAATGAGGATGGACAGGTGTATAGTGGCCTGAATGGATAATCATGGCAACTGGGTCTGAATCATCCGTGTAAATTCCTGTACCCCATAGCCTGCGTAATTTTACGGCAGAGTGCTCGTAGGTGAGGTACTGAGCTGCAATTAAAATGTCAATTGTGGCAAACAGTGGTGAATCGACTTGATTGGTGGCAGTGAGGAAATCTTGATTGTAAGACTTTGGTGAATAAATGAGGGATCCCAAGTGAAGGGTTGGCGTGGTGGGATCTGAAGGCAGGAGTGAAGGGTGGTACTTGATGACGAGGGACATGAGAGGAATTTCTTCAAGATGGAATCAATTGATGACGAACCCAAATCAGATCAATCGACTCAAGACATGCTAGTTGTGCGCACTCCATCCCCCCCCCCTCAATGCATCTGAATCAAGGTAGAAATTGTCTAAAAAGGATCAATTGAACATGTTCAAGGAGAATGAACGATTATTTCGAGGTACTTGTACATTATCTCGTGGTTATTTAGCCTGATATTAGAGACTGTGGTGCGATTACCTGTAAAAATACGCGTACCATTGGACCTTGATGACCTTTTACACGACATTACAGAGATTCAGCGTGCATTACAAGTGGATTACGCGTCATCTTATACCATTCAAGATGAATTACATGTGGAACAAGGTGAAAAGAAGCGGTGGATTGATAAGGTGACAGAGTGGAATGGAAGTGCAGATGGTTTCAGTGATGAATCGGATGATTTGGTCATTGTTGAGGAGGAACCCATTTCCATCAAGTTGGACCAAGAAATGTCCATGGATGATTTGGAAGTGTTGATTGAAGAACGGATTAGAAAGAATCAGATGGTTGAATTGCAGCAAGCGAATGAATGGGTGGAAAAGACGGGTGTGACGGAAGAAGCAAGACAAAAGGAATTGGCAAGGATGGATGTGGAAAGAATGTTGCACAAAAAGGCACAGAGCAAGGAGGAAGCTGAAGTGCCCAGTGAGAGTGAATGGTTTAGTGGGGAGGAGGAAGAAGAGGAGTTGGATGAGAGTGGGGAAGAAGATGGGGGTTTAGTGGAGGATGAAGCACAAGAGTCACAGGAGGAAGAACAGATTCAAGTTGGCAGGATGAGAAAGCGACGAGTCTTGTACCTGGATGACTCTGATGAAGAGACCTTTAACATGGTTACGCAACCTACACAGCCATTGGACGATGTCACACAGCTCACTGTACCATTGGGAACACCAACTCAGTCACTGGATCTAGGGACACAACCAACTCAGCCGCTGGATACGCAACCACTAGAGATTCAACCCACGCAACCACTGGAACCATTCACACAGTCACTGGATGATGACCAGATTCCTCCTCTGAGGGTGGATCTCCTCCTTGCAGCCACCAGAACCAAATCCTTTCATCAAACACGGCTAGCACCACTCCCGTCATCATCACCACCTCCTATCAAGCGATTAAACAAAAAGCACAAGCCTCCTACTGATGAAGATGAGCTCGTCAAGGGCTTTTTTGAAATGGAAGCACAACTCTCTGAAGATGAGCATGCAGACTTTAACTTTTCAGAGGATGAACCAGAAGACACGCAAGAAGTCCTCTCTGACCTTGGCATCGTTGCTGATAATGAAGACTACGACTACTCTGACGTTCGTGCTCTCCATCAACAACAATTGGAAGAACAAGATGCCAAAGAGATCCAAAACCTCATCAACGACCTCCGAAGTGGCAATCTCCGTAAGCGTGGCATGACTGAACTTGACAGAATCGGATTTGGTATGGATGATTATGATCAGGACGACTTACTTTACCAAAAACGCCTTGTGGCAAAACGTGCTAAAATGCAAGATTCCCTCAACAAACTTGCACAACACCCTCAAACTGCTGCATTTGCACGATTGGCCATGGGAGTAGATACGATGGAAGAAGATGAAAACGAGTTTAATTGGTTACAAGATCACCACCCAACCCCTTCTACAACCAACCAACCACCACCGTCCTCCTCACCACCACCAAACACTTTTTCAACCATCACCACATCCATCCCCATCCACCAGGAAGCATCAAGGCAACAAGTTAAGAAAAAGAAACGCTAAACTTTGTTCAAATGAGCATTCAAGTACTTGTTCATCTCAAAGCTACTCAACCGCTCCTTACCAAACACTAAAAACAACTTGTCATCACATACAAAGTACCTCTTGTCTTGAGGATCCTGTAATCCACGGTCCTTAATATACGTCCAAATGCTCTTGACTACAGTGCACCGTGCCATACGCTCACTACCACAAATGACAGCAAGTTGACTGGATAGCTTGAGGGGAATGGTGAGACCACTAAACCGATTCTTGGCCACTGGTGACTTTCTGCCCTTTACTAGAGGATAACTACAAAGCGTACTCATGACGATTCTGTCGATTTCACGTTTACGTAGTGTCAGGTCACACGAATATTTGTGTTCAAGGTCCTGTCGGATGATTCTGGTTGTAATTGTACGGAGATTGGCACTTTTGAGCATCACTAAACAAGTGGTAAGGGTAGCAGAGTGGACTGAGTACGCTCAATATCTCGCACAAGGTGTTTAGAATTGGGCCTTGAAGGGAGGTGTGTGGTCATTTGTGTGTTGAATGGAAATCAACCCCTTGAACCAATGTCTGAAGCATTTCACTTTCTTATTATTATACATTCACTGCTTAATAGTAATCCTCCCCACCACTGGCACCATCATCGTAGTCATCAGCTTCACCGTTATCAAAGTAATTGTCAACATAATCATTCTCTTCTTCTTCCTCCTCTTCTTCTTGATCTTGTTCAGCAGCAGCTTCCTCATCACTTCCAGGAGCCTTTTCTTCCCCTTGTTCCTCATCCTCATCACCTCCATCTTCCACGCCATCCACCAACAACAACTTGCTTAAATCAACGTCCTTTTGTACTCGTTTAACCTTTTTAGCAGGATTCAAGACCGTTTGTAATTCTTCAGGAAAGAATTCACTATTCGTATCCATATTCCGCAACACTGGTCGTTTCACCTTTAGTACAAGTCGATCTGCATAGCTTTCCACCTCTACAGACGCGTCACTCAAGTAGAATGCAGAACTATACCCTTTTCAACAGGCAATGTACCAAGAAATCCTTTGCTCTGTTGCATTTTAGCCACCAAATCCCTCTGTTTTGCCACTACCTTGACTTCATGCTTGCTCAACTTTTTTGGCATGGGTACAATCACGTCATCCTATCATCATTACGCGTCCATGCACAAAATCATACTGGAAATGTAGTGGATGAAATGAATCCACTGACACCAGCACCCATCTCTGTAAATTGTCCACCTGGAAATCCACCTCCACCAAATCCAGTGCCACCAGCTGATCGGGGTTTATTGCCACGTCCTCGCCCTCTTGACATTTTAAACAAAATTTTGGACTGGATGAGCGCAACATCTCATGCACATTTCATCATCCCCATCACTAGCCAAGCAGTTTAGCTATGGACTGATTATGAAACGAGGGTTAAAGAAGTTGACACCCGTACCATCATCGTATCATACGCGATTGATGCAGGAATTATACGCGTGTGATGAGGACCAAGTTAAATATGTCAAGGTATATGCACGCGTAATGGAATTAAAACAAACTGCTACGTTGTTGGATGTGGATGATCATGTCAAGGCATTTGTGTATTGTAAGATGAGGTATGGGAAGAACGAGTACGCGTTGACCAAGTCGATCGCAACACGGATTGTTGTGGATGGAATGGAGGTGGATAAAGGTGTGGTGAGGATGATGATGAAGCATTTTAGAGTCTATGGAGATGTATGGAACGTGTTTATGGTGCTGAAATGGTTTAGAGAACGGGAGGGATATGCGACTAGAATGATGTACCTGGAAGCGATCAAGGTTGTGGAGGGGGGTGCGTATGATGCGGAACAGATGAGGTTGAAGCAGTGGATTGAAGGGGATGACAAGTTGGGACGGCAGACAAGAACCAAGTTGATTGCACGCATGGGGATGCAGAGTGTAGAGAGAGATGGACAAGGATGGAGTACGGTGGATTGGATTTTATGGCTCAATAGGCACCAACGTCCAAGTGAATTACCGCAGAGCTCACAGGTGCCTGCTTTTGTGTGGTTTGCACTGTCAAGACGACATGGATGGCAACGTGATGAGAAGCTTGTGCCTCACTGTTCACTACATCGTAAACAAATGTTGATGGGGCTGATAGGTGCTCTTGCTGATGACGGACATGCAGTGGAATCCTTTCTTCAGTCGAATGATTTCAAGCAATCCTCTCAATTTCCATCAGTACTTGCATTCCACCTCCTTAAATGCATTGGACGGACTTTGGTCAGATCCAAGTGGATTCATGTAGTATGGCGCAAATTAATACCACAGCAAAAGAGGCATTATTTGAAGGTATATGTGGAAACCTTGTCCAAACGGTTTGAAGTGGATGCAGTGGAAAAGGCCTTGGTCAAATTGCATGGAGATGGATTATGGCTCAAATCAAATGTACTTGATGTGGTGAGTAGATTTCATCCCACGATTGTGTCGGTACCACCTGTTCAATCACTTGTACCCTCTCGTCCACAGGTGACTCAATTGCTACAATCCACCTATGCAAACAAACGCTATGGACAGGTAGGAACCATCCTTGATTATGTGGATAATGTTGGCTATGAATTTGATGCCTATTTGATCAACGTGCTCCTCCATGGTGAACTGTCCAGCTCTGCCTTTAAATTTGCTAATCATGGGATGAAGGCGGCACTTTTACTTGCAAGCCAACTTCACAGCAACCACCCCATCTCGGATAATCCTCATGCCATCACCATCTTACTCAATTACGCCACCAACAGGCACTTTTACGAGGATGCAAAGACTGCCTTTTACCATCATGAACGATCCTATGGACAGATTGATGTGCCCATGCTAACAGAAGTCCTCAAGGCACTGGCCACTACAAGTGAAGAGGTAGACCACATCCATCAACGCTATCCATCCTTCATCAAACGATGGAACCAGCCCCTTGCACCCTTCCAACGCCAACCAGACATCAATTTGGACGCCATTCTTGAACGCATTGTTGTTTATCATTATGAGAGACGAAATGACTGGGCAGGCTTGGCACGTTGGTACGCTAAACGAAATGCATTTATTCTCCCCAACCGCTAATCATCCAACCAGCGGTCTTGGCATGGGTCCAATGAACGCTTGACTCACATGTGGTGTCTCAATATGCAACTCACCTGCATCCGACATCAACACCCACACCCACCCAGTCATCAACTCCCATGCCCATGACCAAATGTACCTTACACCAGGAATACGTCCGCGCAGAATACTCAACACAACCAAAGAAAACACAATCAATCCAAACCCAATCAACAATCGATCCGTCAAATCACCCCTTTCCAATCTCCCAAGTAACCTACGGGATGCACCCAACACAGAACCCAATCCACGATACTCATCACGTGTCTTTCCCAATAACCTAGATGATTCTTGTAAAGTAGTAGCATTCACTGTACTCTTTTCAAGTTCTTGAGCCATCAACTGTGCAGTCTTTTTAAGAGATTCAGTCACATTACCAGCAGCACGTAACAAATTCCTACCCTGAGGATTCTGCCTTCTCCTCAATTCATCAGCAGGAGTTGCACCAGCAAGCAAAGCTGCACGATCTTGTCGTACTTGGACATCTTGTCTACTTTTAGCTTGTAAAGCAGCACGACGGATAGAAGTTGTGAGTTGTTTAGCGTGTTGTTCGTGCCTTTCTACTTTGTTTTGGTAAGTTTGTTGGGATGGTGGCAGATCTTGTGTGTATTCACGAGCTCGTTTGCATAATTGAGTAATGTGACGGAGTTGTTGTTGGACTTGAGTGTGAAGGGATTGCTGTTGGATGAGTGTGCCGTTGTGGTCACGGAGTTGTGCGATTTTGAGATTGAGATCGATTTCGAGTTGAGGAAGTTGGTCAAGGATCACGTCCAAAGCCTCTGTTGTCATTTTTGGATAAAAGGAGAACCATTGTGACTGCTGATGTGACTTGTGGAGGATAAAAAGTCCCCCCTTGAATGAAATGGATATGAATATGGAGCTACTGCGTCGAGTACATCCATGGAGGCAGTACGTCGAATGTTTACTTTGGCAATTGTGGCGTGGCTTGGACAGGTAGGATAAGGTCGATCCAGAACCGCTGTGAAAATGAATTCTGCTTCCCCCTCCCAACCGAAAACTTTTTTTTTCACTTTTTTCCCATCCCAGCAATTTATTGAACCTTTTGGCTGTGCCATCGTATCATCTCGCTTACTTTACTCCTTATTTTGTATTTGAATACCATGCAATTCGCTACCCTTACCCTCATTGCCTTTGCTGCTTTGATCTCAGCCGTCCCCAATAGCTACCAGACTGGTCCTCCCAATGCTTACCAAACTGCTCCTCCCAATGCTTATCAAACTGCTCCTCCCAATGCTTACCAAACTTCCCAGCCTGCCTATGTTGCTCCTGCTAACAATGGCTACAACACTGGTCACAGTGTCCAACACAAGCACAAGAGTTGGAACCCTATTAAGGCGATCAAGAAGGCTATCAAGAAGTTCAAGAAGGCTCAAAAGAAGAGAAGATGCAAGGACAAGGTCTCCAACCGTAACATCGAAATGGGTCAAAAGTGTTCCCAGACCGGCTCTTACTGGTACTGTGATAAGCATGGTCACGCCAGGCGTGTCCCTGAAGCACAGTTCCAACAAATCGCTCAACAAGAGTATCCACAAGAAGGTTACGCCATCCAAGGTGGTCAATTGGTCGAATACGATAACAGCGGTGCTGGTGATGCTTATGGTCAACAGCAACCTGGTTATGATACTCAACCCACTGGTTACCAGCAACCTGCCTACTAATCTCAAGTACAATCTATTGCAAGTGAAATGTTGCATATCAATAAACAGCTGTGCTGTATCTAAAACAATTTCTTCAAGCAAACGCACACACATTTATATTACTCGTAAGATCACAACCCCTTACAAGTTACCCAACACAGCCATTGCCAAAGTTGCACCAGCCAATAAACCACCAGCAACGTTCATTTCAGCACCACTCTTTGGTGCAGTGGTAGTTTGACAAGGAATATCCTTGACAATAGATGGTGGCTTACCAGTATCATTCAAGTTGGGGTTCACAAGTTGAAAGATAACAGAGTAACTGTTGGCACCAACACGCACAGAGTAGTTCTTACTTGAAGGCAAGTTTTCATCAACCTTGTAGTTGACAAAGCCAGTGGAAGCAGGAGCACAACCAAGACCTTGAATACGTTGAAGGGCGTTAGAAGGACCCCACATCAAATCTACGTTGACGTTGCGTTCAGATGTTGAGCTACTGCCATCCTTCACCTGCCAGCGTACTTGGACTTCATCTCCAGTTTTCCAGATGGTGTCAGTGATTGGTTGATTGATGGCCACAGATTGGGCAGCTGCAAGGGAGATGATGGAGGCAAGGACGAATAGTTGCATGATTATAGAGATCTTGAAGTAATAAAAGAGATTAGAGGACTGTACCGTCGTTTATGTGCGAGTTGGAGTGAAAAAAAATTTTGGTGCGGGCCATCGAAAATTTAGTGGAGAGATGCAATAGATTGAGGGGGGGAGGATATAGGGATTGGTGGAAAGGACATGGCAGAGGGGACAAAGGAGAGAGGGTAAGGCAAAATAGGGTACAGTTCAAGGACCTTGACACTGGGAAAAATAGTAGAGATTAAGCAAAAGTAATTGTAAATCTAATAGATAATTTAAAGAAAGATTGAAAAGAGCCCTTCAATAAAAGTTATTCATCTTGAAATACTAATAAAGACTTTAATTTAATAGTATTATAATTTTAGTTTTTAATATATATATTAGAAATTAATAAATGCTACAGAGATATTAAGCTAAGAAATACTTATACTTTTTATAAAGTAGATTATTCTAATAGAAATAAACTAGTTGACTTACTATAAAAGTGAATATAATTTATTCTTTAAAGACAACTGAGTAGAGAGAATATATCTGTTTAAATTTTATTAATAGACCTCCTTAGCCTTACTATTACTATAGTATTCACTTATTAAACTTTAATAATATAACTATTTACTTTCTACCCTCTGTATGATTCTCATCCTAGTTAGCTGCATTCTTACTATGCACGTTAGAAGACCAAATCAATATAGGCAGTCATCTTGGGTATGACTGCAGGAAGTATATTATGTTAGGCACTGCTCTGAACAAGGCTACTACAAACATATGGTATACCTTAAGTTTGGTTGAATTCTTGTACAGGATCATCCAACACATTCTCAAGGTCATCTAGGAAGTTGGTAATGTGAGAGGCCATCATATTGAGATAAAAGTAAAAAAAAGAAAATAAGGATTGCAAATAAAAGTATGTAGTTAAGTTCAATTGCAAAAAGTAAGGAATATCTGTCATACTACTTATGTGAAAAGGGTGCAAGCGCATACAGAGGTGTACGTCACCCTCCCATTCAATGTGCATACAGTGGTGTATGTCACCTCACATTCAATACTTTGGTCACGTGACATCACAACCTCAACACTTACTACCACATAAATAGGTCCAAAGCAATCCTTATAGACATAAACCATGGGCATGCATACTCTGAAACAGCCTGTTTGTGGTGCCAAGTCGATGTGGGTATGTGTGCATGGTGGGAACTTCTACCCAGACGGGAATTTTCACTTTTTTTTTCACACATCTCGAAAAACCCACACAAAGCGACATACCGTCGCATCAAATCCCACCAAATCTCATCAGATTACCCCTCAACTACCACCTACGTTTTTTATCTGTATTTTCATCAAGTGTACATCGCTTCTGAACCATGGATACCCCGAATAAATGCAGTCATCTGATTGACCATCCAGAACAATCGCACTGCTCAATCTGCTGCTGCAGATGCTCTCATCACGCTGATGGTGGACTATTCTCGTTGGACCAAGTCCAAAAACTCACAGGAAAGGTACTCGATCCCCCCTATTATCCTTGCACCATCAACCCCACTTTAGACTGTTTTGATCACTGACGTTGATACAAGTGGTTTTACCTACCAATTGGCCAGACAACTTGCTCGTGCTGGTGCCGCTGTCATCTGTGCCAATGCCGATTTGGAAGTTGCTCAGAACGTGGCACAAGTGTTGACTCAAGACACAGGCAACAACACTCTTCAAGGCATTCAATTGAACCTTGAGAATTTCAGCTCTATCAAGCAAACGGCCATTTGGTTCCTCTCTAGCCAGCTCGACGTGCATGCAGTGTATGTATTTCTTGAGGAAAACGCGTTAATTTCCATAGTGTATTGCATAGCAACTTGCCACAAGGTCCACTCCGTTACGTGGAAACCAATGTGGAAGCTCAACTCATGCACAACCACCTTGGAACTCACTTGTTGTTGTCCCTCCTTTCTATGCGACTCGCCAAGCATGCCCGTATCCTCTTTACCGCACCCAGCAACGTTCGTGACGTTCAAAACGGTAAGGAAATGCTTTTGACTATGTACAGAGAAACCGACGTTGCAAACGATGAATCCGCTGAATGGTTATGGTTACGCTCCAAGATTGCCTCTTATGCTCTGATGTTGGGCTGGGCCGAAAGACTACAATCTCGTGCGATTTACGTGAATGGATTGGAATTGAAGGGGGACAACACCGAGTCGCAGGTTCTTGGTGCGTTGAGTGCTGTCGCTGGCAAGGACGTTGAAACGTGGGGCTGGTCCACAAAGACTTTTGGCAACGATGGTTTGAAGATGGATGCTATGGCACACATTGATAGTCAAACTGTTATTGAAGTCATGATGTGGACAAGTCGATTGCTCAAGACACGCGTTGGACGTTCCCTCAAGATGGAAGAATGGAAATGGGAACCCAAATTAGAAAGTAAACCAACCAACGGACACGCTATTGTTGCTGAAGAAGACAGTTCAACCATTGTTCTGGCTAGGGATTCCAAGCAAGACGAATCCTATGCTGGAAAGGTACGTGATTGCTTGTTTTTGTGGCTAATCATGTCATTAGGTTATCTTCATCAGTGATGTATCGTTTGCCAATGACTCTTTTCATTTGGCAAAGTATTTTGCTCTACGACAAGCCACGTTGCTCATCAGTTCAGCTGATATGGATGAATGCCGTACATTGGCCTATCGATTGGCTGAAGAAACTGGTAATCCTGACATTGAATGGTTCCACGTGGATTTCGAACAACCTGAACTCATCAAGGACTCTGTGTTTTCAGTGCTTTCAAGACGTGAACCAATTGACATGCTGATTTTGCACACAGCAACCAAAGACAAAGCCCTCAGCAAGAATGAACAAGGTCATGACCTTCAATACGTGCACCATTTCATTGGTCCAACTGTATTCCTCACTTACATCAAGTCACTGCTGTTTGAAGGCTCCAGTTTCATTCACTACGACAGTTACCAAAGCAAGGAAAGTGATCTTCCATGCCAAGAATGTTGCTCTTGGCAACGCGCACGCCTGTACTCAGTCAACAATGCATTCAAGTGGGCCGAGATACTTGCAAGCAGGAACATTGAATCGTATCTTGCCACTTTTGAACAAGACCAGTTCTCATTGGAAAAGATGTTACCAATTTGTAAATCAACAAAGCTTCTGATGAAGCAAACACTCAAAGTTGTGGAGACCAAGGATGGATTGTACGATCGTGAATTGCCTTCTATGGAAGTTGCTGAACGTGAGTGCATGGATTACCTGACTGCAGAGGTCGAATACAGTACCAGTGATGACGAGTTCTTCAGTGCTGAAGATGATCAAGTAGAAGAAAGCCAAAAGACAACCAAGAAGAAGCACAGGGCAGGCAGGAGGCGCCGTAGACGATCAGATGCACGATATAACCTCATCAACAGGGAAGTACTGTCGATGCCAGGTACTGAAAATCGTGAACTTGGAGAAGATGGTGAGTGGACAGTGGTCATCAACACCAAGGGAGATATTCAAAAGGTGAAGAGGCGATCACATCGTGCAGGTAGGAAGCACAGGCGCAAGTCCATGAGTGTGAGTGCAATCATCAAGGAGGAAGATGAAATTGCTCCAGCAACCACTCAGGATTCTACCACCACCACCACTGTGGTCACTCGTCGCATGATCAAGAGAATTGTGAAGCGCACTATTGTGA
>QZWU01000106.1:0-34784 GCA_004114255.1 Acaulopage tetraceros
CATTCTTAACATGTAGAGAGGTTGTGAAACTAAAGATTTAAATTTCTTTTTCTAATGTATGGAGTGATGGATGGAAAGCTGGTGAGAATAATCAATGGTGTATTCTGTATTAGTTGCTATATGTTGGAGCAACCAAGATGATATGATGCCGATTATGTGCCCCAAAACGGAATAAAACTATCCACAAATCCAACATCTTCAAACAAATTAGGGAAAACCCAAATAGCCCTTGGCAACATAATCAACGTCACAACATACAAAATCAACCTTATAATCGCAATTCCAAACAACAATCTCAAAAGTACTAATACGAGAACAGAAAGATACCATGCACCTTCTCGCATAAACTGTGGCCAAAGTGAAAACATGATACTTGCAAATACAATCCCAATCAGAACAATCCTACCCAGCATAGTATTAACTTGAGATCTTTGATAAATCCATGTATAGTAGGCTTCTTCTTCAATATTTTGCATACGTTCTGTTTATTGAGGAAATGTGAGTAGCTACTTGCATAGAGAAGTAATAAGCAAAATTTTGTAGATTTTTTGCATCTATGCTGACATACTAGTTTGTCATTACAATTTTGCAGTCTGCAATATAGTCATAGAAAAGATTACAATCATTGATCTAGCTGCACTAGTAGTCTAAAGTAAGAAGATTACTTACTATTATATCTTTAACTTATCTCTCTAATTTTAATCAAGATATTCTAATATAATTCTATAGAAATAAGTATTTATATAAGTTGTAGTAATATTGATTTGTAACTGCTAAAATAATAGAAATAAATAAGATTGTTATATGCAATAAAAGTAAACTATAATATAAATACTATAAGAAATAGCAGATACATAAACATATATAATAGTAGTCTCTAGAGTTCAGAAGCGAGGCACAATGTTATTCTGTAACTATCAGTCCTAATAGAACATTATCTGACTCATTCTGTGTGTGTATGTGTGGCTTGGTGTGAGGAAAAAGATCACCTACAACTGTCACATTCCACTTTACACAGAAGCATAGAAGCGGACTCTGAAAACTTGCCACTCTAAAACTTACCACTCCAACTCCGTACTCACTCACTCACCCCGTACTTGTTGTCATGGCCATACTCACTTTCCTCCAAGAACAGCTCTTTGGACCAACTGTCACTCAACCATCATCAAACCAAGCTCCTTCTACTTTTCGACCAGATCGATCTTCCATCACCAAACGCTTGAAACCAGGTAAAGAAGGTTCTCGTCGTCGTCAACGCCATGACAATGGTTCTCCATTCCTCCCTCTCTCTCCTCTCATCCCCTCCTTTAGATCACTTTGTGCACCACAAGTTTGCTGTACTCGATCTCCAAGATCTCCAACCACCAGGTTATCCAGCCGCCGTTCCCACCTGGCACTTTCTCCCTCATCACCTCCACCTCACCTCACCGCCTTCTCATCCCCTCACCTCATCCCAATCAGGCGGAGCACAGCGTATCGATCGTACCCTCCAAAGAGAGTTGAAACGTACACCACATTGGAATAGTGCAGTACAGTGCCTTGATCACCGTTTATTATCCTTCATTTCATCCTGTAATCAAGTTGATGAATGGGAATGGATTGATGATCCCTCACAATCACTGTCAATGCATGGTATCCATGAATTAGACACACATGACACTCAGCGATTAGTATGGCACGTTGATCATCCCTTCCTTCGTAAAGTACTGCATGCCATGTGTCGATTCTATCACCTTGGATCCATGAGTAAGGATGTAGTGGTGGATGGACAAGTTGCACGATTAACTTTTATCTGGTGGTGTCGGTCAGCCACGACCATCAAGTCGGACACCTTTACGCAGCGTGTTTACCCTTCCACTTAAACCTTTCTTTTGTCTCTCTCCCTCGTCTAGACTCTTTCAACTGGGGGTTGATGCGTTTTTCACCTCAACCAATCCGCACAAAAGAAAAGTTTTTACAATTTATTGCGCACATGTGGACACAAGCCAAAAATTTTTTGTGCACCACAAAACTCTCTTTCCGCCACAAAACGCCATATGAACCATCATCCTCCCCCCTTTAGCCGTTCTTACTCTACAGGGAATTACCAGCAATCAAACAACTCAGCAACTCGTCCACACCGGTCAACAACCATCCCATCCTCACCAACACATCATTTCTCACCCTTCTTAACAGACACTGCAATCTCTACTATTATTGACCATTTCCTTCAAGATGCCCTCATCAATCCCGTCATTCGTCCCTTTTACATCAATATTAACCGCCAAGTCCTTCATCACAAACTCGCTGGCTTCATTACCCAAATATTTGGTGGCCAGCCATACGATCGAGCAGCAATGGCAAAAGCGCACGCTCATCTCAACCTTGATAACCGACATTTTGATGCAGTAATGGAAGTCCTTGACATGGTCCTTGATATGCAAGACGAGGATGGAAAGCGACTAGTCTCTTGGAGGTGGAAAGTTCATGCTATGCGAGAAGCAGAGTCCATGAGAGAAGAAATTTTGCATCCTGGTGCTGTATTTGGTGATTTGATTGGCAAGTCAGTGGCACCAAGTACGTCTTCGGATTCTTTTGTTGAAAAGAGGAACAGTCAGGATAGGAGGAGGGATACGTGGAGTACGATGGATATGGCAAGTACGGTTACTATTGGGAGGAGTCCTGCTTTGCATCCTGTTTATGAGAATGCAACCAAGCATTTTCAGGTCGAGAGGGAGCGAGCTGAGCGAGAGGGTGATAATTGGAAGACTATCAAGAAGGGTTGTGTGCAAAGTTGAAGCGGACTGTATAAAATTTTCTATTATTAAATGGTGCGCCAAAAGGGACCAATCAAAAGTGGTCAGAGGTTCCACTTGATCAAATCAGGTGACAACCTTCCACTTTTTACCTTGTCACTTTTTCCCCTTTTACCCTTTACCACTGGTGTTGCTTGACCCCCAACTTTGATCAAAGGCACCATACCAGCCCGTTTAAGCCTGTATTCGAAAACTCCATCGACAAAAGTGCCCACACCCCACCCACTTTTGTCCACCTATGCAACATTGCGTGCTCCATGGACCTTGGGCCTAGACAACTCCTTGCCCCTTTTGGATAAATGCAAAAGCACCAAGTCTAAGAAAACTTTCCAGTCACCATCATGACCTCCGCACATCTCAAGACATCGACTTCTGCTTCTGTACTTGGTTCCTCTTCCACCTCCCACACTTCTACTCGTCATCACAAGCGTCATGCTTCCAACCACGGCCATCATCTCTCACCATTCCTCACAGACTCTGCAATTGCTACTATAATTGACCATTTCTTACAAAATGCTCTCATCAACCCCGTCATTCGTCCCTTTTACATCAGCATTGACAGGCACGTCCTTCACCGTAAACTCACTGGCTTCATTACCCAAATATTTGGTGGTCAACCCTATGACCGACGTGCAATGGTCCGGGCTCATGCCAAACTCAACCTTGATAACCGACATTTTGACGCCATCATGGAAATCCTTGATATGGTACTTGATATGCAAGATGAGGATGGGAAGCGACTGGTATCATGGAGATGGAAAGTTTATGCAATGAAACAAGCTGAAGTCATGCGTGAAGAAATCCTACATCCAAATACGGTGTTTGGTGACGCCATGTCAGGTTCACTCTTTAGCGGTGGATCCGTCAAGGAAATGTCGCCCAGTATCAATTCGGATACATTTATTGAACATAAGGGGTCGATGGAACGAAGGAGAGAAACTTGGAATTCATTGGATGGGGTGGCTAGTACACTACATCCTTCTAAATGTGATGATATGAGGAGGGAGAATGAGGAACATATGTGGAGGAGTGTAAAGAAGGGATGTAACCAAAGTTGATGTAAATTTAGTTTTCTATTGTTGTACACATTTTGAATATCTTGATGGTTTTTTGTGAAGCGTCTTGTCAAATGGCAATAAGGTTGGCTTTGGTGGTGGTGGTGGTGGTGGCGGAGGAGGAGGAGGAGGAGGATGACGTTCTTCATAGCCCGAGTCTTGACCTTCTTCACTAGTCATACTAACAGCTTCATCATGACTATGCGGTCGCCTTTGAATAATTTGGTCCCTCATACTTTCCGCATCTTGTAGTGCAATGGCCTTCATACGATAAGATATCACGCGTCTTCCATGAACCTCTGTATCAAATACACGGTCAAGGACTTGCATGACAGCGTCAAAGTGAGTATCGTCAAGTCCTAGTTTAAAGTGTGCCCGTTGCATTGCAATAAAGTTGTATGGCATACCACCGAATAACTGACATATGAAGGTAGTGAGTTTGTGTCGGAGGGCTGAACGGTCAATACGGCGATAAAAAGGACCAATGAGCTCGTGATTGAGGGTTTGTGTTTGGAATTCATCAACGAGAACAAATACTTGGTCATCATCCAGGAGGGGTGAAAGTGTGTGCGATACGATAGGGTGGTGAGAACGTTTAACCGACTGCATAGAGTGGGGGAAATGTGTGTGTGAGAGAGAGAGAGAGGGGAAAACGGGAAAAAAAGGAAAAGCGGAGCGTCAGGCAAAGAGGGCCTCGCCTTGTTGCGTTCATGTCATCACTGTGTAGATTGGTGCGCGCAAGCATGGCTAGATCATCCTTCAGTTGTCTGGTTGCATGAGCGCTTATGATGCTTGTGGTGTTTGGTCTGTACGTGAGCATTCCACTCAACATCACCCCTCCATGACCCCTCACAGTACCTGCAAGTTCGTACAATCATGCCATGTACCTGCACTTGACTCTTGATGTGATCTGCATGCTTGACACTTTCCACACTCTTGGGCAGTTGTGTTGAGGGTGGCATCTCTTCCCCTCTTAGAAACTTGCTCACTACATCCAAACACCATGCACCATCACTCCCATTCACCATGTAAACATGACAATTTTGCTCTCCTTGTACCAATGGCATCAATTTGTTCTTGATCCACGTAATCTGTCGCTTTGCATACTGTACATGTGCACTATTCAATCTAACCAAACATTCCTGTAAGGTAGATTCACCTCCAACATACGGTGCAAGTTCCTTGAACCCAATGGCTTGTCCAACACCCCTTGTAAAATCCACAGTATCATCAAGGTACCTCTGCACTTCCTCCAATAATCCACTATCCATCATGTCACCCACACGAGCTTCCAATCGTGGTCTCAGTAACTCTAATGGTGAATACACCCAAAATATACACGTCCTGAACCTCAATTCACGCTCTCCTTGCTCATCCAATACTTGAGAATGTCGCCTTCCATACTGCCGAATCACCTTTAAACTATGAAGAATTTTACGTCGATCATTTGGATGCCATCGTGTAGCCATGAGCGGATCCTTTTCCCTCAACAGTTCCAATAATTCACTCGTAGGCGTATTATCCCATTCTTCAGTTCCACTCTCTTCACCACCAGACAAGAGTGAATTGTTCCACAACATGGATTGAAGGTAATAATGTGTTCCACCAACCACGACAGGAACGTGTTCACCCTCGTGTAAGGACTCTATACAGTCCAACGCGTCCCTTTGGTACGTTGTCACCTTGTACTCTATGCGTGGGTCCACAAAATCCATCAAATGGTGTGGTACACCTTGTCGTTCCAATAGTGGCATTTGATTGGTAATCACGGGATATCCACTGTACACTTGCAACGCGTCTGCATTAACAATCTGCCCTCCAATACCACGTGCAATCTGCACGGCCAATTGTGACTTGCCTACACCAGTCGTTCCAATCACTGCAACCAGTGGAAATCTTTTCATCAAAAAATCAAAAAATGCTCGACTCAATCCTCACACTTTTGATGACCATCGTGGTCGGAGTTGTAACGTTTGGTCTCTACGCTTCTCCATCTACCATTCAAGACATTCCTGCTCCTGATGCGGAAAACGAGCTCACTATCCAAAACTATACTTACAAACCATCAAGTCTTCCTGGTGGTGCATTCTTTTCCACTATTTATGGTCGTACTCGTTATTACTTGTTTGGTCCATCCGAGGGCAAAAAGGTTGTTTTGGTTCATGGTATTTCCACACCTTGTTTTCTATTTGCCAAGGTTGCACAAGACCTCGTTGAAAGTGGTCACCAAGTTCTCACATTTGATTTGTATGGAAGGGGATATTCTGATGCGCCTGGTGTCCTCTATGACGAGAAATTACATGTAATGCAATTGATTGGACTACTTGAACACGTACAATGGACAAAATGTCATGTTGTGGGCTTGTCCATGGGTGGTGGTATTGCTGTTACATTCAGCAACTTATATCCTGATAGAGTGGAAACCTTGACTCTGTTGGCACCTGCTGGTCTCTTAGCAATGGATGATGCACACACATTCTTCAAGGTCATGTCCTATCCATTCATTGGACATGTGCTCGTTGGAGTCATTGAAAAGTTGATTAGGATTCCTACACTTTACAAGATGGCTGTGGATAGGATTCCAATAAGCGCTACTCAGCCTATGCAAGTGAATGCTTTGGATCAGATTAGAGGGAACAAGGGGTTCTTGCGATCCGTGTACTCTAGTTTACTTCATTTTCCATTGGATAGGTTGCATGAACAGTATGATGGAGTTGGTAAGGCCAATTTTCCAGTATTGGTGGTATGGGGTGACCAGGATGATGTGGTGCATTATCCACAGTGTGCTGATAGGTTAATGTGGCACATTCCAAGGGCCAAGATGGTTGTGCTCAAGGGTGCAGGACATGATGCAGTTGTTACTCATGCTGATGTGATAGCTGAGGAGATTAAGCAGTTCCTCTCAGGTCATTAAACTGTGTGTGAGACTCCCCCTCCCCCAAGCAGCCTGCTCAGTCCAATGCAGTGTGGAGAGTCACGCCACTGCCTTTCACAAAATGGACAATCAAATGCACAATTGTAATCTCCAACACCTTGACTGATCCTAGGCTACACCGATCCTACATGACTGCCATTTCTACAGCACATGGCCTTCATAACACATCGAACGAATCTCCAGCAGATTGGAAACCGATCGATAAAACCACCAACATTTACATTCATCGCAATAGTATCAAGTATTGCGATGAATCGTACACGTTGTACCGTATTCAACACACCTCAAAGCACACTGCTGCCAAGTGGCTCTCTGTTCTAAACTGTGCACGCACCTTTAGCTCACGTAATCCTCATCCAATCACTTTTTGTTTACTTGTTCCTAGTGTATCCTCTGCTGGAAGGCGTGGAATGCATTGAACATTTGTCTGTAAATACGCGCATCAATCTGTGGAAATTTGCAAGTCATCAGCACGTCCATCCATCCACCCTCCCCCTCTTGACCCTTTTTTAGAAAATCCAGTATGGAGACAATGTTGCAGCACATCAGTTACCATTCACCTGATGCCACACAAACCATCTTTGCGTGTATTTCAGTGCCTGTCAATGCGGATACTCCAGCGTACTTGAAGCCAGATGCCACACAAGTACGCAAACGATCCAACCTTTTCCTCGTGGATCTCAAACAACAGCCTGATGGCCAGACAGAAGTCACTCTAGTCTCATGGCTAACCAAATCCAATGCTTTATTTGGTATCGCATTTGCAGAAAAGCAAACGGTTCAAGATACATCCACCTTTCTCACCAAAGTTGAAGATTGGCTTGATGAACATCATGCACCTCCTCGTGTCCGATGGTATGCTCCTGCACACATTGAACTCTCTGAAACGGATTACGAAGGTGTGGAGGACACCTTTAAAGTCAAATATCGTGTTTTCGAAGCTGGTGAGAAGAGTGTTGGAGAGGATTTTGATGCTCTATTGTGTCGTGAATTGAACCTCCCCTCATTGGATTGGCAGCACGCAAATGTATCATGTGGCTCAGTTGAATTATTGATGGATACCAAATTGGGCGAACAAATATCCTTTTCTGCAACACTGCAACTGAATGGTGAGGAAGCCACAGATGCTCATTGCACAACTCATTTGATCAAAGGCCTTGATGACGCATTTACCTTTTCCATTCAACATTCTTCCTTGCAATCAAGTGGTGGTGATGCAGATTTTGTGGAATTGCTCATTCAAAAGAGTGACTGGAAGAGCGTTCAAGTGAATGGCATCACTCTATTGCCCATGAATGAGTCACTGACATTACCTGAACCCCCACCACTTGACAGTCCTCCTCCCACACCTCCTCCCATCATCAAGTCTGATTCATTACCCGCTCTACCATCACCTCCTCCACCACCACCATCAAGCATCAAATCACACTTTCCTCACCCCAGTTCTTTGGAAACTGCTCATGATTACTGCAAACAATTACTGGATCTCCCAGAAGAAACTTGGACCCTCATTGTACAAAAGGACGACGTGCATGTCTCCAAGTACAGAATGGCTGGTCAATCAGTGGATGTCATGCGTGCCAAGTTCCGCTTTTACGATTGGGACATGCAGCACATTCACTCCGTCATTGATAGTATGGAATGCAGACAAACATGGGATCCCATGATTGAACAAGGCAGATGGTTGCGTGATATTGTCCCTCATGTCAAATTGGGATACATGCAACTCAAATCTATTTGGCCTGCTACCAATCGTGAATTTGTGTTTTACCAAGGCGTGTATACCTCACAGAACGAGTTGACTGTGGTGGCATGTTCCCCTGCTCCCTCTGACAATCATCCAGACATTCCATCAGTTGAAGCAGGTTGTGTTCGTGGTGAATTACAATTAGCTGCATGGCACCTTGTCGCAGATTCCATTGGATGCCACCTCACCTTCTTTATTCAAATGGATTTGAAGGGATGGATCCCTAATTCTGTGCTCCTTTCCATCTCTCAAAACATTCCTTCCAGCATCATTGGGATGAAGGACCACTTGCACAAACATGGTGCTCCCCCCTGTGTTGTTGAAATGGAGGCAGGCAAAGTATCTCAAGTCACTTCCTCTGCATCCAATGAATGGGTGATTTGCTACGTTGGAAGACATGTCTCTGCCACCATTTTACTTGATGTAAAAAAGTGGGCTAGCAAGGGTGCCGACATGGTTATTCATCCCATTCCAACCAATTATTCCATTACAAACCATTCACCCAATTTCAAACAACTTTTTGTACAACATAAGGAGAACGTGACTGTGCGACTCAGCATCAAATCAGTCAGTAATCAAGGTAATCTCTCTGTCAATGGTGATATTGTGGACATTATTCAGCATGACACAAACTCCTCCACCACCGTCTTTCACAAAACGTGTATGGACGTCCTTCAAGGCACCTTTTATACCCTACAGGATGTCCTCCAAGAACCTTCAGACGCATGGACCACACTCACCAAAAAGAATGGCCATTTGAGTGAAAAGAGACTCATCCCCTCCATTGCACCACTTGCACCTGTATACCGCTCATCCCTTGTCATTGAAGGCTATTCCATTGATGAAGTCTTTACGACACTACTCTACGCTAGTTGCAGAAAGGTGTGGGATGACATGTATGAAAGTGAACATGTTCTCGAAACCATCCAAGACGCCACTTTGAGCCGCATTACCCTCAAAGGATACTTTCCCATCAAATCCAGAGATGTGTTTACTATCAGTGGAGTGCAGGGCAAGCGTAGTAGTGCCATTTCATGTGTCAGCAAGTCCATTTCCGCTCCTTACAATCATTCCAATCCACTTGCGTCTCTCTATTTGAATGGATGGTGCCTCAAATCCATTGATCCCTACCAAACTGTCATCAACCATCCCATTCCTTCCACTCAACTCGTTCATCTTTTACTGTTGGATTTTGGTGGATCTGTTCCCAACTCTGTATGTCAAATGGTAGTTTCAGGAATGACCAAATACGTCTTTTCCATCAAGGACTATTTAGACAAACATGGTGTTCCCACTTATGTTGTAAAGCCAGATTCACAAGATGCAGTCAAGTTTCTGGACGAACAGTTTGACCACACTACCAAAACCTTTCATGCAACCTTCCAAATCCACTATGATCCACCTGAAACGCCCTTTGAACCCATCTCACTCTTTGAGATCATTGTGGATCGCAACTGTTATCCAAAGAGTTACTCGATATCCATTCAACCCATCACAGGAAGTGCAGATATCCTCAATATTTCCATTATTGACCTTCCACTCACACCAGCTTACTTGGACAAAAAGGATGTATTATATGGTAAACATTTGATTCGATTTGCCCTCAACACTGCAGTCAAGGATCCAAGCGCCTTCCAGGTTGAAATCAAGGATGCTCAGGACATTTGGTCCACCAAAGTACTGGTTAATGGAACAAGTAAGCAAGTTGTAGCTGCCAAACGTGGTTCGTATAGTACCTTGGAAGCATTGGAAGGCAGTAGACTCCGCACAAAGAGTTTTACTAGTACATCGCGTCCACCTTCCCTTGCAGGAGAAACCCTTGAACCTGTACTCAATGCAACCAGTGCAACTAGGAACCATAGCACCACAAGTACATTGGCACGAGAGATCCTACGTAGAACCACGCAAGCTATTCCAACACTACTACCACCGTCACAACCGTTACCAAGTATTGTAGAACCACCTTCCCCTCCACCCATTTCACCCAGAATGTTTCCACAAGTCCAACCCAAGCCGCCACCTCCTCCTCCACAATCAGCATTCAGTCTACCCACCTTTATTTTCACCAGTACATTCTTTGCAATCCTCTTCTTTTCAATTGGCATTCTACTCAAAGTCCTCTTTGCAGAATGGTCAACTGTAGACTCAACAAGCGGTGCTGATCATGATGGATGGTTTGTCCGTGTGTTTCATATCTTTGGATGGGATATTGTCATTGGTGCAGTTCGTCCACATCAACTATAGTTCCACTCGCTAAGCATTCATCACCATCGTACAATACACACGTCTACACAGTAGTTATGGTTAAAAGGGAGTGAGGGTGTTGCCTGTCCACTTGCAGGTGCGCGTTGAGGGTAAACAAATTCAATGTCGGCACTGTCGCCACTCACAGTTACTCTACATGGTTCTTCTGCATGATTGTACCGTATTTGACCATACAACAGTCCATTTCCCTCAGGCTGGTGTATCCAATGAACCTGATTCAACCTCACACGAGTCTTGTAAAGCAATGGATGATCCCTACCAGGCACCACAACCATTTGATTCTCCCTCTTTCTTTTCCTTGCCAAATACCATTTCTGTCCATCAATAGCCAAGCGTGCACTCTGACCCACAGTAAACCTATGCAATCCACCATGCTGTCCAACAATCCTTCCATCAACAGTCACCATTTCACCAGGTTCACCCACAATATAATCATCAAGAAATGTTCCAAACTGTTTTCTTTTTCCAACAAAACAAATTCCCATACTTTCCTTCCTATCGGCACTCACCAATCCCAACTCTTTTGCCATCAGCTTGACTTGACTTTTCATCAACCCTCCAAGTGGAAAGAGCACATTTTCAAACTGATCCTTTGAACAAGCTGATAGAAAGTATGTCTGATCTTTGACCCGATCCACTCCCTTGTACAATCTTCCACCCTTTAACTGTGCATAATGTCCAGTAGCTACCATCACATCAGGTCCATGCAGTCTCCTCACATATTTTAACAATGCATCAAATTTGATCTTCCTATTACACAATACGTCTGGATTGGGTGTGATTCCAGCCTTGTATCCATTAATCATTGGTTCAAACACATTTATCCAGTATTCCTTGACTAAATTGACGCGTGTGACTGGAATAGTGAGCTGTTGTCCAATTGTGCATACAGTTGACCAAGAAGCGTCCCCTGGACACTCATCAGTCTCTTCAAGGGGATCCCAATTGTGCATGTAGATGCCATGGACTTTGTATCCTTGTTTGAGTAGGAGATGGGCTGTGATTGTGGAATCTACGCCACCTGATAACGCGACGATTACTTTTTTCATGGAATTTGTCAAGGAATTTTCAGCAGTTGATCAAGGACGATTGAGTCAAGGTGGATTCGCCGTGGAGGGACAAGTCAGAGTCGACAAGGCTGAGCCAGTGCCGTCAGAGATGAGGAGGTGGATTGAAGGTCATGGTGGACAGTATGAACGGGATCTGTGCTCACTTTTAATTGATCAACTTGAGCACCAAGACGCATATTCCTCTGCTGGATGCCCACGTGTAAATGGTTTGATGGTGGTTGGACCATTTGCAAGCATGTTGTATCAAAGAACACGGTACCATTAGTTTGTTTACACTTTTTGATGAGTTTAGGAACGCATTGGATGGACTGGGCATGACTGCATTTTCACTCCACCTTACTTTGGTGCTCCCACGGCTATTCAAGCAATCCGAGCACATGAAGGATCAACTGCGAGCGTTTTCAGTACTGATTGTACCAGATGTGGATGTATTGCATGCTGAAACCACTTTGGAGACTGATGAACGCGTTCAATTGACACAATTCCTATTGGATCTCCTCTGCCTTGATCTCACAATAATACTCTTGACTACTGATGCCTCAAAATGCCCGCTACAGCTGGTAGAACATGCCACAATGCATACCATCCAAGTACAACCACCCAATCAGAGTGAACGTTCTCATTGGATCAATTACTTCATATCACAACACACGACCATTCCACCCAAACTGGCCCATGACATGGCCCAATTAACCAATGGATATCTCTACAAAGACCTCTTGGCACTTTGTCGCAAAATCCTCCTCGTCAAATGTGCACCTCAAGACCTCGTCACAGCCTTCCAACGCCTCACACTAGACACCTCCACACTTTGCATGGACGACATTTTACCCATTTTGCAAACTATCCAACTCTCACAACAATTGGAATTCTCACCAACAATCATCAAGAAAGACTGGTCATCCATTGGAGGTTACACATCACTCAAATCTCGCATCAACCTCATCCTTTCACTCTTTCTCTCATCCTACGAATCAGGCACGACATCACTTGGCACTTCCCCACCCTCAGGATTACTACTACACGGTCCATCGGGCGTAGGCAAAACCGATATGATCCATGCTGCACTATACCATCATTCACTCCACTACATTTCCATCAAAAGCAGTGACATTTTTGACAAATATCTTGGATCAAGTGAACACAATTTACGCAAATTATTCAAAGCAGCACAATCAAGTGCACCATGTGTCCTCTTTATGGATGATTTGGAAACCATTGCAAAAAAGAGAAGTTTTGAATTTGGTGAGGGGTCGACAGGTGTACATGAACGACTACTCAGTACACTCTTGAATGAAATGGATGGAATACAAGAATCACATGGAGTATTTGTGATTGGTACAACTAGTAGGTTGGATCAGATTGATCCTGCATTGTTGAGACCAGGACGCCTTGATCATGTGATAAAAGTGGATGTACCAACAAGGGAAGATCGATTGGATATTGCTAGGGTGATGAGTAGAGAATCTCCATTAGAAGATGGGGTGGTTGAATGGTTGGTGGATGAATGTGAAGGGTATACAGGTGCACAAATGAAATTGACTGTTCAAAGAGCAGCTATGAGTGCATTACGCAAGAATATGGAAGCGACTGTTATTAAAAGGACTGATTTTAATAAGAATGGTTGAGTTTGTACATGCAAATCAGGGCTTCATTCAATAAATTGTTGGTAACCTTGTCATCTCCGATGAATTCGATACATTTCTTCCTGAATAATTCAAGGTCGGTTTGGTTGATTTGACTGTACTGTTGGTACCGCACGAGTTCCAAAAATGATTTACAAACTGCACGGATTAATGCAGTCATGACACCCAACCTACTGACACTTGTATTTGTGAAAATATCCACACGTTGTGAGAATATTTTGTCAATGGTGGATGAGAGCCATGGTTCACTTGCTGTTGCTGTGATTGCAGGTGGAGTTGTGGGGAGGATGGAGGATGAGATGGATTGAGAACGACGTTTAAGTTGGGAAAAAGTGCGTGATCGGACACTTTTGTCATCAGGGACATTCTGACTGAGTTTCTCTACTTCATCGTCATTCCCAAAGAGTAGGATGGAGTCTCGTTCTGCAGATTCGAGCAATTGAATGACCTGCCCCCAGAGTGAGGCGAGTTTTGTAGTCTGATTGAGGAGTGCACTTTCAAACAGAATGTCAATTTGGTGAGCAACAACTTGGACGTAACCATCGAGGATGCTTTGAGCAATGGAAGCACAGTAATCAATGACAGATTGACATATGGACATCCATTGATCAGAAGGAGAGAGTTGGATGGCGTATGAGTCGAATGTGGTGAAAATGGCTGCACTCTCAAAGTCTAAGGCCAAGTTGGCCATGACGAGAAGTCCACTGCTTTTGATGGGAGGTGCAAGTCGATGGCAACTCTTTTGATAAAGCATGGCAATGATGGATTGCCAGAAATCAGCGAGGCCTTGACAAATGTGCATGGAAAAGGATGAGGTGGTTGGGAGGGTAAATTGAGGAATGTCTGTTTTGCAGAGGGCTTGAAAGAGGTCGATAGACTCAATGATGCGTTCAGTAAGGATAGTTTCCACGTCCACTACAAAATCATACACGTTGGTGGTGGGTGATGCATCAGGCTTGTTAAATGTATCCACTCTGTCAATAAAATCAGTGCCAATGGCATTGAAGATGGTTGCAACACACTTGTCGCGCCAGTTGTTGATGGATGTAAGCACAGTGTTCCAAATCCACAGTAGGGAGGGCGAGGAAGGATTGATGCAGTCCAAGGCAGTGAGGTCTTGAAGGAGACAGTCGAGGACATGCTGAACCGTTGAAATGGCTTCAATGGTGGGAACTACTAGCAGGTCATCCAATGCAAGACTGTACACACCACAGAGATCCTGTGCACATTCCTTCAATGCTGTATGAGCGAATTCTTGATCCACTTGGTTTAAATTGGCATGGTAGTAGGATGGATGTGGTTCCAAGAACATGGCGTAGAAACTCACCAAAAAGTCTCGCAGATCATTCAAATATCCCTCATTCAAGGCTTCAATGGACCAATCACTCTTGACTTGCATGGATCCTTTGATCTTGGTGAGGAATTGTCTCATAGTATCCAACTTGTCAGTCTGTGTCAATCCAACCAACAAATTTACAGCAGTGACCATCTCCTTCACACTATTTGACTCATTGAACAAGATGGTCACTTGATCCTGCACAACCACCAACAAATCCTGCACTTCCTGCTTGATTGCATCGATTCCCTTGACATGGACATGCTGCTCAAATAAAGGGATGGATTCCACGTGCATTTGAACACATTCAGCCCACTTGGATGCCTTGACTGCAGTTTCCAAAGCACTTGGTAAATCCAAAATGAATTGCAACTAATCAAATGAAACAGCCATGCCCTTTGTTTACCTTTTTCAATACATGTGCCTGACTTGCAAGTGATTTGATTTCAGCTCTTCGTTCCGCATGCTTACTTTCCACCTGGTGCAAGGCATCACTGGCTTCTGCATACTTGGAACGAAGCAATCGAGTTTTCTCAATCAATTCACTAATCGAGTTGCCGTTCTGGACTAGTGCATCGCTTGCTTGAATAAACAGACTGTAATTGTTGTAAATGAGAGTACGTGCATCACTGGTCAGTGCCTTGATTGCACCACAAGTCGCATTATCCTGTTCAATCAATTGCACAAGACTATCCTGCTTGAGATGATGTGTGATCCATTCCTGTGGTGAAAATGATGCTGCATCGAGTGAGAGTGGATCAAGGGTGGATGACTTTGAGATGCCATAATAATTAAGCAGTGCTTGACGTGTTTTTCGATTTGACATGATGATGAAAAGATTCCCATTGCACATGACGCGACGATTGGTTGGCATGAGTGCACCGACTAAAAAGATTGGGGTACATTTTAACCATTGACGCGTAACTGGACTAGATTTTCAACTGGAAATCAATTGGTCTGTTCGTGGCAACAGGTGCTGGATTGATCACTTACTTTCGATATGAAAAGCAGCGTATTGAGATGGAGAAGCAAAAGGCAGCAACTAGGAGCATATCAGTGGGTAAGCCAAAGATTGGAGGACCATTTACATTGACTGACCATACTGGAAAACGGTCAGGTTCATCCTTGTTTGAAGGCAAGTACATGTTGGTGTATTTTGGATTTACGCATTGTCCGGATATTTGTCCTGAAGAAATGGAAAAGATGTCAGAGGTAGTGGAGAGGATTGACAAGGAGTTTGGTGAGGATACAGTGACGCCAGTGTTCATTACATGTGATCCACAGAGAGATACGCCTCAAGTGGTGGCGAATTACATCAAGGAATTCAGTGACAAGATGGTTGGATTTACAGGGACTCATGAGGAGATTGCAAAAGTTGCGAAATTGTACAGAGTGTATTATTCCAAACCACCTGAAGGAGCACAAGATGACTATTTAGTAGATCATTCCATCTTTTTCTACTTGATGGGACCAAGTGGGGACTTTGTGGATTGCTATGGAAAGGATCAGACTGCTGACAGGGTGTTTGCAAGTGTTGCGGAGCATGTGAGGCAACAGAAAAGGTAATAAATACAAGGATAGAATGACTGGTTCAGTGAGTGGATGGTCAACCGATTTATTAGCATCTTGTCCAGCAATACACTTGATAAATCACTTAAATCTTATCACCACGTCCCAGACCATTACCCCAAGAATGTCTGCAACGGAATGGATTGGCAAGGGAATTCTTGGCACACGTAGGCTTACCAATGATTGGAATCAACTTTGGTGCAATTTGAGCAATGGGCTGTTGAAAGGATGTCTTACCACACTTGACCTTGAGGGCAGCGAGAGCATTGGCGCAAGATTTCTTGACATCTTGTCCTTGCAAAGGCTTCACAACGTACTTTTTGTTATCAACGACTGCTGTGAATTCTTGTTTGCTTTGTTTCTGTTTGGCAATCTTGATCAAACAATCAGGGCGGTTGTACAAGGCACATGGACTCACATAGCCAGGGATTTTGTTCAATTCAATAATCTTTTGCTTGAACTTCTTTTCACATGAACGTACAAAGGTGAGGTTGAGGTTATTCATCTCGGCCCATTTTGCATTGATTGGTGTGACCAAACGCAAAGACAAAATGTTCTTGCGGTCCTTGGGGTCAGGCTTGGTGGCCATTTCATCAACTGGTTTGATTGTAACACTATTGCTAAGGGCTGCTGGGAGTTTAGCGGGACCTTTGGGAGCAGGTCTTTTGGGTGAAGGCTTTCTTTGTGGATGCTTATTTGATTTAGACCTCCTGTTTGGAGAACGTTTCACCAACCACCAGTGACCACCACCACCACCACCACCCCATTGATCCTGTTGTCCACCCCATTGATCCTGTTGCCCACCCCATTGATCCTGCTGTCCGCCCCACTGATCCTGTTGCTGAGCTCCCCACTGATCCTGCTGTCCGCCCCATTGGTCTTGCTGTCCACCCCACTGATCACCACCACCACCACCCCACTGATCCTGTTGCGCACCCCATTGATCGCCACCCCCTTGATTCCATTCATCGTTAGGAGTTGGGATATGTGGCATAGGTGGAGCATTAGGGAAATCGGCAGATGGCAATTGTTCCACTTGAGTATTACCAGCATCCATTTCTTCATAAGTATAACACAATCTGGTAGTATCAAACATATCAGCAACTACAGCACGAAACACGGAATCAGGTCGATCGTAGTGAGGTAGTGGGAACGTATCCCTTGCTGCATCACGTGGACGGTTCTGCATGTGCTCAGTATTAGGCCTAAAGGTGAACCCATCAAATGCCCTCATGTTTTGTTGTTGCAAACCTTGCCATGTAGCCCACAACTTGTCAATGTTACAATGATGAACCCAGAATAAAGGATCATTGGGAGAGTACATTTGTGCCATGTCTCCACGAGGACCACCAATGTTGACGTGTGGAGGTGCATGACCAGGTCCTTCCAATTGTTGAGCAAGTTCATAAAACGTATTAGAAGAAGAAAGGATGGAATTGATGGTTTCAACAGATGGGAAAGCTTCGATTCTTCCACCTTGCCATTCACGACGCAAACAATGACGATCAGGAACAGTCATTTGCCAATTAGCAAAAGGTCCAGTCATGACACATCCATCACGAGCAGGATCACCGCCTTCACCAAATGTCGTGTCATCCGTACCAAAGACTGGAGCAAGTTCAGGAGACTGACTGTCGTACTGCCAATTCCAGAAGGGCAAGAAGATATTCTCATTCTTTTTACGGAGTTCCAGTTCAAAGTGGTAAAGGAAGGCACGATGCCAAGGCAAAAATACAGATGAACCATGTACACGCTTGTCCAACTTGACGTGTGCGTCTGGGAAACGGTCGTAAATACCTTCAGTCTTGAGTTGCTTCACAGCAGTGAGGAAGTCTCGTTTCTGTTGAACAGTGAGGGTACGCCATTCCTTGCGAACGTATTGACGCTTGCAGGCGGGAAGAGGACCACCCTGTGCTGCGGCAAACGAGGTAAGGAGGAGGGCGGCAGAGATGAGATGAAAGATTGATTTGATCTGCATGATTACAGATTGAAACGACCAGCGGTAAAGTTAATTGGAAAGAATACGAAAAGATGGTCCTTGATGATGGTACAAGATCCTTGTAGGATAGTCGTGATGCAGTTTCAAACGAATCACGATGGAAGTGAGAAAAAAAGGGTAATGTGTGATGGAGCAAAAAAGAAGTGGTGGGAGCGAATTCTTCCAATTACATTCTCGAAGCAGTGCCTAGGTACTTGGGGGTGTTGCTTCATCGTAGTGTTGCCTGGATGGAAGCACGAGGAAAGGCAGCATGCAGCTGAGCAACATGACTAGGATAATTGAAATCTTGGCTGGATGAGGCATCTAATTCAACCTTCCTTAGACTTGGACGTACTTTCTCAGCAAGACATTGTACAAGGAGCTCTGCTTCTACTCTTGACCGAGGTATAGTTAACCCAAGGGTTGAAAGCATGGGCATTTGGTTCAGTGCATCCTGAATGTGAAAGTAGATGCTATCCGCTCTTTCATGAATAAACAGAGATTGAAGTTTGGGCATGTTGAAGCATTGCAATACGCCTGAAACTGAATTCCACTTCAATCTGCTACTTGTGGAATTGTAAGAAAACGTTTGAAGTGAGGCCAAAGTGCGTTCAGAGGATGTCATTGGTGGTAATGCACTGAAATGATTCCCTTCCAAAGTCAGGTGTTGTAAACGATGACATTTGCTCAATGCATCTAGGCACGCCTTCAATTCCAAAGTGTTCCATGTTTGAAGTAAAGGTGTTTTGATGGTCAAGGAAGTGAGGTTCGTGCAAGTGGTTGCTAATGCATCCAGCCCATCCAAACTAAAAGGCTCTGTGGATCTGATGTAACCTTTCTTCATGACGCAGGTGATGAAAAGGTGAGAAAGATGTTGGAGATTAGCATTCGCAATCAGTCTCATGTAGCAAGTATCACGTTGTGGTTCTATACCCATGCGTAATTCACGTAATCCAGAATGTACACTGAGGACAGCCACCCAAAACTCTGCATTATTGAAATCTGGTCCAGTAAGGTCAAGTGAGGTCAAGTTGAAGGCTAGCAAATGCTCCAAAAACCCTTCATGCAACTGCGATGTCCCATTTGTGGTTACTGCATCGAACGTGAAACGCGTCACCAAAGGGCAACTTGTTATTGCATCTGCAATCAATCTCACCACTGAAGGCACACGTCCAATTGAACCATTGTTGACGAGACGAATGTTCAACGTGATGAGATTTGATAAATGTTGAACAAGGTGCTTGTACTGATCAAGGCGCGTAAGACTCACTTGTCTCACATCTACGTTGATTGTGAGACGCGTCACGACGGCAGGTGAATGTGGCAGTAGCATCATGGGAGATTCCTTGTTTTGAAAATGATCAATCAGTGATTTGATACGATCCACTCCACCAGGCGTAGTGACGATGAATAAATGTTGCCAGTACATTTTTAAGGAAACGTGCATCCACTGTCTGTTTACTTGTGCCAATAACAGTAAATCATCACGGCGTGCAAAAGCAAGAATCTGCCACAAAATCTCAAAGTTGAAAAACATGGGTCGTAACCAAGTCTGAGCCAGATGCGAGCTCAGTCCCTTCTTCCTCAAAGTTGAATCCAGTACTATTTTTACGCTAGTCAGAGTCCTCAAGTGTCCCAGTGTTCAAAATGTAAACACAATGAACCGCTCCTCCAACACTTTTTTTCCATAATCTCCATTGTTCTACACTAATGTCGTCCATCCTCCTCCTCCTCCTCTTATCCTTATCCCTCCACACCCTTGCATCCACACCTGAAGAAATCACTGTATCACAATGGACCACTTTTGAATGTGACGAAGGTCATGCTGTTTGTGGTGGACTACAATCCTGTTCCTTTGCTTGTGGTCCAATCACCAACCTCACCTCCACAATACGTCGTTCCAACATTGGACTCACTCTACCTACTGGGTGGAAGTGGTACGATCATCAAGTCACTACAAAATGCAATAGTACCAAATGGATACCTGTGCCATGCTACGAACCTTCCTTTCAGTGCCAAAGTGGTCCATTTTCACAGGCATTGGCACCACTTGACAAAGGCTGGTCATATTGTGTGATGGAAGTGGATGTCTTGGATTATTCGTGCAAGTTTGATCCGTTTAGTGCTTTTAAACCAATTGCAAAGTACGCCATTCCCTGTGAGACCAATGTAACACGAATTCCACTTGCAAGATGTGGGCTTGATACACTTCCAAAGGTGAATTCGACATTTAGAGGGGTGACAACCAGTGTGATGACGGTTCACCAGACATTTTACACACCCACATGCAGTCAATCTCGTGTCAACACCTTTTCAACAAACTGCACAACGGATGGTCTATGCACGTCTCACGAGTCATTCCATGATGAAACCAGGGACATTACGTACAATTGTACAGGGGTTGAGGAGCATATGGAGGATCCATGGGGATTTTCACGCAACTACTACTGCGATTTCATTCAAAAGAACTTGCCTGTGGTTGAAGCTGCATCCAACGCATCCATCATTCAAACTACGTTTGCATTTCTACTTGGCAGCATAACAAGCATTCTTTGTATCCTTTGAGCATCATTACATTTACCCCTTTGCATGATTAGTACGGCTACATTTATAGCAAGTGGATTCCTTGTTGACTAATGAGTTTCCATGATAAACTTTACACATGCCTCTAAACTTGATGTGGAAACTCGCATATGGGAACCGTTTACAAAGAGCAAGTAGGGATGGTGCAAACTGATCCACCTTGTAACCACCCTTGATGAACTTGGTATCCAATTCAAGTGTGGTGAGATGTGAGTGAAGTAGGAGGACAGTGATGACATCATGTACACTACTGCCTTCCTTTGAGAGTATGAGGCTGAGATGCGCTAATTGTGGTGCTTGCTGTACAACATTTCGCAATATTCGTGTACTGCTCATAGGCTCTTGAATCTTTAAACTGACCAAATTGGGCCAATGCACTTTGAACAAATCTGTGTCTGCAAGGTCACCAATGAACGTGAATGTGCGTACACTACAATGTAAATTACTGGGCATTTTTGTGCGTTTGGATGGAAAATGAGGTCGTATCCAGTCTTGGTGGATTTGTAGTGTTTCCAAAAGAGTCCAATGAGACAAGGCAGTCATGAGCATCGCTGGAGAGAAAGTGAACCAAGTAAATTCATTCTTGTCTTTTGCACGAACGAGACATAAATGTCGCAACAATGGACAAGCAATCGCCAACTCAATAAAAGAAGCATTGAGTTCCTTGATGAATGATCTGGCTCTGTTTGCATCATTAGCATCTGGTAATGGTTGTGGATGACTGTTGCTCACTAGACTCAGCCACGTGAGGCGCTTCAGGTTGGCTTGTGCAATGATACGAAACACACACTTTTTGTCCTTGGTGAACGTATAAGGCAAGTAAAGTACACGTAACAATGGTTGTGCTTCCACCAGAGTGCCGAGTGTCCAAAAATCCCTGAAATAATGCAACTCCCCCAAATGAAGTGTGTAGAGTTTGTGAGATTTGAGCATCCTTCCCATTTGTTCCAATACAGGTAATTTGAAGTTGCTGGTCACCAATTGAGTGGAATACGTGCGAGTAAATGCAACATGACGGAGGTGAGGCAACTTTTTGAGGATTTTGGAAAGCATGGCTTCTGCGACTGGTCCTACACCTTCAATATCCCCTTCAATCTGAATGGTGAGTTTGAAGACATGTGGTAATAGGTCGAGCAGGCGGTAGATATGGTGAAAATGGTCAATGGTTGCTCGTGGTGGTTCTAGGCGCACTTGTTGAATCCCAAGGTCGAAATGAAGTAAGAGGCTCTTGATGACACGTGCATCTCGTGGAACGAATCCGCAGGATGGACGTGCACGACCAGTGAGGTGTTGTATGAGAGATGTGATGGAATCGAGGTGGGATGCTGACGTGCTCAAATAAAGTTCTTGCCAGTGATAATTCAGTGCAACAGCGTACCATTGTTTGTTGACGCGTGCTAGAGTGAGAATGTTCTTGCGTGTGCCTTGTTGTTCAACGAGTGTGTAAATACGCCATAGAATTTCGTAATGAATGTGCATGAAAAAGAAGTGAGGGAGCAGTCACAACCTGGTATCACACTGACCAAGGACACGTCAACCTCAATGGTATACATCTGTATCATGGAGAGAATACAATAAACAAAAGCTCAATAGGTATGTATGTTTATCCCCCAAATACATGGTTCTATAGTGTAGTGGCTATCACCCTGGACTTTGAATCCAGTAACCCGAGTTCGAATCTCGGTAGGACCTCATTTTTGATAAGCGACACTTTTATTGAACAAATGTGCAAGCCTCACCTTTTTACTATACTATCAACAGTATTTATGATTCAGTTGGTGGTGCTGGCTCACTCTCATGCTTTTTAAGCTTATGGTACTTGAGAAACAATGACAACAGGAAATTCACAGCAATCATTGGACATGCAATCAAAAACATGAGTTTGAATGCTTCCCAATATGCTGCAGTTGCCAACGCCTGTACTTCTTCACTCTGTTGCCTCAGTACATTCACATCATTTGCAATAGCATCAATTGTATCCTGACCCAATCCAACCAACACACGCTGCAATTCCGATAATACTTTGGATCCAAAAATGGCACTGTTGATAGCAACGCCAACCAATCCTCCCACAGTCAAGGTTAAATTGGTCAATGTAGTAACTACTGCCATGTCCTTGGTTTCCACCGCTGCTTGTGCTGCAATCCTCGTTGTTTGTGCCATCATTCCCACACCCAATCCAACAATTACAAACAACACCATCTCCACTGCAATTGAGCCTGAAAATGGATTCAAGACAAGCATCAATCCAGTACCCAATGAAAAGATGGCATTACCCACATTGATAAAAGGAATCAAATGACCAGTCTTTGAAATAGCCAATCCAGTCAATGTAACCACAGCCACAGTCACCAACATGATTGGAATGATTTGAAATCCAGAAACCATCGCACTTGATCCCCTCACCACCTGCAAATACAATGGCAAGTAAATCAACAGTGTCATGAATACCATATTGTGAATAAAATTCATGATAAACACAATAGCAACATTTCGATTCTTGAACAAATGGAGTGGCATGATGGGTTCCTTTGCATAGTAGTGTTCCACAAGCAAAAACGCAACGAGCAAGATACCACATCCACCAAACAACAACCCAACAGTCAACCACATACCAGGCGACCGTAACGTATCCGCAACAAACGTGGTTGCTAATACCAAGCATGTCAAGGACGCCACAATCAACACTGACCCAACCACATCCAATCTTGCCAACTTTTGTCTAAACGTGTCTTTTGGCACAGGCAACATGATCCTTAAAAACACCAATGTAAACACAATCGTCAATGCACAGAATGGAATGTTGAGGTAAAAGATCCACCTCCATGACACTTGATCCGCAAATACACCACCCAGCAGTGGTCCCATGATATTGGCAACCGTATAAACCAAACTAATGATCCCTGAATACTTGCCTAAATCCCTCAATGGAATCACATCTGCCATAATAATGAATACAACGGTATAAATGCCACCACCACCAACACCATGAATGAATCTTGCAATAATCAACATGATCATGCTTTGAGCAGCACCACACAGTGCACTACCAATCAGAAAGGTCGTGACTGAAAAGAGAAGAGCATCTTTGCGTCCAAATAGATTGCATACTTGACCAAATAGTGGTTGGATGGCCGTCATACCCAACATGTATGCTATGACGACCCATGCGACGCGTTCTAATTGTGAGAATTCAGAGGCTATGACTGGGAGGGCTGTTGCTACGATAGTTTGATCGAGGGCTGCTAGGAAGAGTGCAGAAGAAAGGCCAAGGAAGATGAAGATGCGTTGGCGTGTGGTGAGGTTATAGGCTTCGTAATTAACAGTGGATTCAGTGGATGATTCCTTGGTGGTGGGGATCTGTTCTTCATCCACCACTATAACAGCAGTATCCTCTTTGGCCATATCTGTAATAAATTAGCTGGGACTGATGAAATTTTATATAAAGGGTTTCGGAAACAGTCACAATGTATCACACACAAATTTATCCACTTGGTCACTCTCCATTCAGATTTCCGGAACGACAGAAACGTGTGGCTGCTTCTCACCAGGCCTTGAAACAGTCTTGTGCTTGAGCAACAAGGAAGTCAAAAAAGACACTCCAGCAACTGGGGTAGCAATCACAAAAATCATACGAAGTGCATCAATGTAAGCATCAACAGCAGGATTGAAGATTTGAGGAGGCATAGTGCGCAAGAAAGCAACACTACTCTGTACACCAAGGATCACCCTTGGAGTCACTCCAGGTACACCAGTCAAGTATTCTACGAGCTTACTGGACAATACATTGTTGAACACGGCACCAAACACAGCCACACCAACCACGCCGCCAATAGTACGGAAGAATGAACAAAGAGAACTCACCACTGCAATATCCCTCATCTTGCATTCAGCATGAGCAGCAAGCATGGTCGTTTGAATATGCAAACCAAGTCCAAATCCAACAATCAACAGGAATCCAATCTCTTGTGCACGCGTAGCATCCTTTCCAAGTAAATACAATAGCCCACAACCAACTGTCGTCACTGCAGTACCCACTTGAATGAAAATGTTGATATGACCAGTCTTGGAAACACCAACACCAGATCCAACAGACATGAGGATCAATCCAAGCATCAATGGAATGAGTTGAAGTCCAGAATCCGTTGCAGATGCACCATGTACCACTTGAAAGTAAATGGGAAGGAAAAAGACCAATCCCATAAAGGCAAGTCCAACGAGAAAGTTGATCAAAAAGGCCAAAAACACGTTACGAATCACAAAGAGATGAGGAGGACAAATTGGCTCTTGTGCCCACTTGATTTCAACCCAAATAAAGGCCAACAAGAGTACCAATCCACCACCATACAATCCAAGTACAACACCACTATTCCATGCATAATCATGACCACCCCAACTGGTTGCAAGCAGTAAACAAACCATGGATGCCACCAACAGTATCGATCCAACATAATCCACTTTTGCCAACTTTTCCTTGATATTCCCCTTTGGTACAGGCAATCTCAACAAAAAGATGACTGCAAGGACCGTGACGGCACCAATAGGCAAGTTGAGGTAAAAACACCACCTCCACGTCACATTATCCGTCAAAGCACCACCAATCAAAGGACCAACAACACTACTCAATGCAAACACTGCCCCAATGATACCAACGTACTTGCCACGATCACGTAAATTCACACTATCACTCACAATAATAATAACCATTGAAAAGACACCACCGCCACCGATACCCTGAACAGCACGTGCAATAATCAACATGATCATGGAATTGGCGGCACCACAAAGTGCACTTCCAATCAAAAATGTTAAAAGTGCAAACAACATGAGTGCTTGACGACCAAAGATATCGCTAAGTTTACCATAAAGTGGTTGGAATGCTGTGGTTGTGAGGAGATAGACGGTGGCTACCCATGCAATCTCGGATAACGCGTTGAAATCTGATGCAATGATGGGAAGTGCTGTTGCTACGATGGTTTGATCTAGGGAGGCGAGGAAGACTGCAAGTGCTAATGCAATGAACATGACCATGAGTTGCTTGAAGGGAAGGGTAACGATGCCTTCTTCAGCAGAAATGCTGAAATTGGTTGGTTTTTTGTCGAGTTCTTTAGCATTGGATTCGATGGATTCGGAGCGTGTAATGTCGAGGGTGGCAGTGGTTGCGGTATCTACGGGTAATGGGGGATTAGAAGTGGCCATTAATATTGATATCAAGGAAAAAGAATTTTGTGATGGTGCTCGTTGTGTACTCGGTATTTGCGTCATGTATTTGTCCGTGATGCAGTCACAGACTGAGCATCGATTGAATGTCACACATGATGGTAAAAGATATATCAGTTTATGTATAACAACAACAACAACGGCATTAAAGCATCATTTGAGCCATCACGACAGCCAACATACCAAACAACATGGTGGAAACAACTTGCTTTTCAGCATCGTTGGTCCTGCTGCTTCCCTTCATAAAGTTACTGGCATCATTCTTACCCATGACAGGTTCTCCAGTGATTGGGATGATGCTGTCCTTGAGGACTTGAGGATCAGTTTCTACATAAGGTACAACTTCATCCACAGTATCCAAAATGTCAGCAACAGTGGCATAAGGATCAGCACTGGCAAGAGTAGCATTGTAACCAAAGTCAACTTCACCATAATTCTTGACTGGCACAATGTACTTTGAGATTTCCTGGTGCTTCACTTGATGAGCCATCAAATCATAACGATTGTACAAACTGGCAGGAGAGACATAGCCATAAATATCGTTCAAATTGTCAACAATCTTGTAGTACTTTTCTTCATAGGCGCGAACCTTTTCCAATGTCATGTTGTTCATGATGATCCATTCAACGTTCAATGGGTTGGGGCGACGGAGTTGGATCAAGTTGTAAGGATCAGTGGCAGAGGTACGGTTAGCATCCTTTGTGGCCAAGGGACGGGCAGTGACATAAGGCTTACCAGCTGCCTTGATTTCCTTTGGTGGTTCAGGAGGAGTCTTGGACTTTTCCTTTGGCTTGGCGTCACTGGAACCAGACACGCGGGCAGGAAGGCTTTGGACATTGACTGAGCTGGGATTGAACTCTTCATAAGAATAACACAAAGATGCAATGTTGAGGGTATCAGACACTGACTGTGTCCATGGTTCCAAAGGATCTTCTGGGGCAATGCGTCTACCGTCCCAACGATTGCCACTGACACGAGCACCACCACCAGCAACTTGCCAAGTATACCACAACTTGTCAACAAAAGCATGATGAGCATAAAAGATGGGATCATTGGGAGAAGACATGGAGTTCATCGTTCCACCAATGTTGACATGGACGCTGCCATGAGGAGCACCTTCCAATTGGTCAGAAAAGGAACCAAAGTTATCCAAAGTGTCCGAAATGATGGAATTGAGGACTTCAGGACCAGTCCATGCACTCATGCGCGTACCTTGATCCCATCTACGACGGAGACAAGAGCCAGAGTTGGCAGGGATCCAGTTACCAAGGAAGTCAGCAGACACACAACCATCACTGCCACCTTGACCTTGGTAGAAACCAGAGGACCAAATGGGAGAGTTGTGAGGTGCTTGAGAGTCTAAATCCCAACTCCAATAGTGCAAGCAGACAGTATTGTCAATGGCATTAAGCTCACGTTCAAGGGAGTGAAGCATTGCTCTATGCCATGGGAGAAAGTGAGCATTATTGTGAGCTTGTTGGGCGAATTCTACGTGGTTGGCAGTGTATCTATCATATCTACCAGTGCGCATCAAGGTACGGAGTGCAGTAAAGTAGGCATCACGTTGATCTTGGGAAAGGGCACGCACCTCGCGACGAACGCAAGTATTTTGGCACTGAGAGAAGACAGGAGCAGAAAGAGAGAGGATTAATGCTGCAATGAGAGTTGGATAATGCATTGGGGAGGCAGGAAATTAGGGGCGAAAAAAAAGATGGGACTGGAAGGACAATTTTATGAGGATGGCTTTCGGATTTCTACCCACTAGGATTCGAGCCTATTTAAAGGACAAGGTCGCTCCGTGGCAAAAATCTGGCAAAAAGTCTAGAGAAAGTGTACCATGAGGGCTGCCATTGCAGCAAAAAGAGATGCGTGAAGGGTACTAGCACCACTGTCCTGACCACGCTTGATAGGAATGGTTTCCTTTTCATCTTGTGAAGTGAGAAAGTTACTTGCAGACTTTTTGTCCATAACAGGTTCACCAACAAGTGCGATAACTTGATCACGTAATTTGGAGACATCCCCTTGAACTTCAGGAGCAGCCTTCTTGACGGTAGCAAGGACATTGGAAACTGCTTGAGAACCTTCACCTTGAAGTGAAATTTCCAACTTGCCTTTGCCTTGGACAGGGCAAACGTACTTGTCAACCTTCTTGGCATTCACATCAACTTCAAGCAAGTCTGGACGATGCAAAAGGGCACATGGGGACACGTAACCACTAATGCTGTTGAGTTGAGTGACAATGGTGGCATATTCTTGTTCATATTGACGAATGGTAGCTTCAGTCAAGTTGTTCATTTGAATCCATTCAGCAGGAAGTGGCTTGGGAGTACGCAAGTAGACGAGGTTGTACTTGTCATCAGCAGCCACAGTCGTATCAACAGTAGCAGCAGTTGCAGTGGAAGCAGTATGAGCAACACCTTCTGTTGCAGCAGCAGCACCATTACCACTTGGTACAAAGCGTACATTGGGTAAGATGCTACTCACATTCTCCAAAGTGATGGGTTGACCATCATTTGCACTTTGAATGGTAGCAACAGGAAGACTTTGAGCAGATGCACGTTGAGCAGAACCTTGGAATTCTTCATAAGTATAACAGAGAGATCCAATATCAAACACTTGATTCACAGTGTAGGGGAAGGGGTCAAGGGTATCTTCAGGACTAACACGGCGAGTACCAGACCAATGCGTACCACTGTAAAGTCGAATGTCACCACGGACTTGTTGCCAGTTCCACCACAACTTGTCAATAAAAGTATGATGAGCATAAAACAAAGGATCATTGGGAGATGCCATGACAGACATATCACCACCAACATTGACATGAACGTTGGCATGAGGTGTTCCTTCAATACGTTGACGGAATGAATCATAATCCGTGGCTCTTGTAATGATGCTGTTGAGGATTTCAGGACCAGTAAGTGCACTTAGACTACCACTTGCATCAAAAGCACGACGCAAGCAATGAGGGTTAGGGTGGGAAGGTTGCCATCCACCCAAAAACTCAGAGTTGACACAACCACCATTGGCGTCGGAGTGATAGAAACCAGAGGTGAAGATGGGAGAAGCAGCTGGGTTCTGGGAATCCACATCCCATGACCAATAATGCAAACATACGCTTGAATCAACTGCTTGAAGTGCTCGTTCCAATTCTCTCATCATGGCACGGTGAGCTGGAAGGAAGGCGGGATTGGAGTGGATTCTTCCAGTGTTTCTAATGTGAAGGTCGGTGAGTTCATCGTAACGTCCACTGCTCATGACAGAGCGAAGAGCATTGAAATACTTGGAACGTTCCTCACCAGTTAATGAACGAACTTCTTTACGTACACAACGAGTTGTACATTCTGATTGAGCGGATACCAAGGAAATAGCAGCCAAAAGGAGGAGAGAAAAGGATTTCATAACTGTCGTACAGAAAATGGGGGGAAATGTCTGATTCGTAAGGAATTTCTACTGAGGTGAGAGGTGAAAAAAGGTGGAAAAGAATTTTCCTCCCTTGACGGAGCCATGCGCACGTTTTATGCCAGGTTGAACGAAGAAGATGTGTGTGTATTCACGAGTGAACCTGCACTCTCTTTTTTAAGCTGCCTAGTAGTGGTAGTGTTGCTTGGATCTGGACTTGCTGTAACCTTGCTTGTAGTCCTTTCTGCTTCCAAACAAGTTCTTGATCTTACCAGTGACGCGACCAGCAGCATAGGAAATGCTGTGACGATGAGGCTTGATGGGACGACCATACTTGTCATATTTGGTGTATCCTGAGGCAGAATATCCATTGTTGTAGCTGCCATGACGGTTGTAGTTGTTGTTGTTGTACCCATTGCTGTAGCTGGTGGAAGAACCGTATCCATTGTTGTAGTTGGAACCATATCCAGAATGGTAATTGGTGGAAGAGCCATAACCATTGTTATAATTTGAGCCATATCCATTGTTGGAGCCGTATCCAGAGTTGGAGCCATATCCTGAACCATATCCAGAGTGACTAGAACCATATCCTGAACCGTATCCAGAGGTAGAGTAGCCACTTCCAGAACCATATCCAGAACCATATCCAGAACCATATCCAGAGCTGGAGGTGCTGTAGGAGGAATAAGGATCAGTGGCGTAGCTTGGTGCAGGCTCAGCAGCAACCAATGCAGCAGCAATTGCGAAAAGAGTGGCAGTCAACATGTTTGGAGTGTTTTAAAGAGGGGAGAGAAGCTGGCCAAGCAGACTAAAGATTTGGTGGAAAAAAAAGGTGAAAAAGTTTTTTTGGTGAGTGTGTGGCACATGGCCTCCTTCTCATTACATCAAACAATCCGTTCAAAATCCCCCCCCCCAGATGCGCTTCCTTTCCCTCATCTCAGCCTTGGTGCTGAGTGCGATGCTGGTGCATCCCGTAGAATCTCAATGTCGTAGACGTGAACTACCTAGAAAAGAATGGCGTACACTCGGCTACGATGAACAACAAGCCTTCATCAAAGGTCTCAAGCGATTGATGGCACGTCCTAGTCCTCAAATACTCTCTCCCTATGAAGAATTGGCTGAAAAACATCATCAACTTCAAATCCCCATCCACAATTCACCAGTCTTTTTATTCTGGCATCGGTATTTCGTGTATGATTTGGAATACAAGTTGCAAGAGTTTGGAGACATTACTGTGCCCTACTGGGATTGGAGCTATGATAGCCAAGCACCTGAATTAGCACCCATTTGGTCACCACAGGCATTTGGTGGAAATGGACAAGGTTCCAACAACTGCGTGATGGATGGTGAATTTGCCTCTTTTAGACCTCACATTGTACACTGTCTTCAACGCAAGTTCATGTTTGGTGATCGCCTTGGTGCCTTTGAATCCACTGAAGCCATGAACAACATTATTACGCGGTACGATAGATACGATGACTTTAGACGTGCAATGGAGTATGCGCCTCATGGACGCGTGCATAGTAACATTGGAGGACATATGGAGACCATGCGATCACCTACAGACCCTGTGTTTTGGTTACATCATAGCAACATTGACCGTATGTTCACCATGTGGCAAACTATCCACCCCAAGGCACCTTATGAAGGACAGAATTCGCAAGGTAGATCTGTGAGTTGGGATGATGAACTTCCTGGATATAGTGCAAGGGTACGTCAGGCTGCGACTGCACGTCAATTGTGTTATTATTATGAGGAGATGAAGTGGAATCCAAATGCACCAGGAGAACAATTGCCCAAGCCTGATGTGCCTCAAGTGCAATTCCCACTTCCTCAACAACAACAGATTCAGCAACAAGCAGTGCAACAGTGGCAGAATGTTGCTCAAGGTCAAGATCAGTGGCAATGGCAATGGCCTCAGTCTCCTCCTCCTCCTCCTCCTCCACCCCAGCAATGGAATCAGCAGCAACAATGGAACAATCAAGGCTGGAATCAGCAACCTCAACAGTGGAATCAACAACAGTGGAACCAACAGCCACAGCAGTGGAATTGGAACTTGCCTCAACCATGGGAACAGCCTCAAAACAACAACTGGTTTGTTGGTTTACAGCCACCTCAACAACAATTTGTTTGGAATGGTTGGCAATGGGTTCAACCCGGCATGATGCGTCGCCTTGTTCGTAGACAAAATCCTCAAAGACAGCGCAGAACACATCGTCCAACCACCAATGCCTACCTCACTACCAACAGAAAAGAACGCGTTCTGTTGCCTGTCGTTAATCCCATCGATACGCATGTTACTGTCAAGCCAGCTTTGGACACGTTTGGTAAATCCATCCCTGCACAAGATCGTAGACACTTGTTGCACATTCGTCAACTCACTCCCATTGATAAGGAATGGCTGAAGCGTAACCGCATTCCAGTGGAAGCCAGTCGCAAGTATGAAAAGGAGACTGATGAAATCATTCTTCAAATTAATGGTGTTGCTGGTTATGTTTCACCCACAGCCTATTGGAATCGTCCCGACATGCTTGAACGCCTTGTCATCAACCAAGTCGAGTTTGTTGCTCGTGTCAATGGTACACGCATTGCAGTGCTCTCTGAAGCTGCTCAATTCCTCAAAGAATCCGACAAGAAGGCTCTTTCTCAAAAGGGTGGTGCCCATCCCACCCTAGAAACCCTTCCACCCACCGTCAATCCAAAGCAACTTGTAGCTGACATTCGTGCCCGCGTCAAAGAATCCGTTCTTAGTGCACCAGTCCAACAACCCATTGAAATCGTCGCTCCTAAACTCGCCAGCATTATTGGACTTCCCTTACAAGCCAGTACAGACACCACCAACCCCTTTCGCCCCAGGCATGCTGGTGAAACTGGCTATGGTCCTGGTGACCGCCTTCAATAAACCCACGCTTTTCAGCCCTTCTACGGGAGAATTCCTTCAACAGGCCACGCGCGAGCCTAAAAAAATTCTCTTTCCTTTCCACACACACAAGCTCACTAGCTCATCTTCCTCTACCCTCTTTTTAACGACCTCTTTTAACGAACGTACACATTTACGACATGAAGTTCAATACTCTCTTTTTGGTAGCTTTTGCTTCTCTTTCTCTAGCCCTTCCTGCGTCCAAATCCCTCGCAGGTGATGCACCAGAATTAAACGGTCTTGACGCTTGGCTCTCCAACCAATACCAAATCTCCCTTAAACGCATCGATGAAAGCTTGAACCAACCAGGCGCAATCCCAGGTGCAGTCGTTGCAGCTCCCTCCAAAAAGGAACCCGATTACTATTACTTTTGGGTTCGCGATGGTTCACTCACCTTTGACTATATCTACCACCTCATGCTCTCTGGAAACAACCCTCAGTTCCGTGAAAAACAATTAGAGGACTTTAGCAACCTCTCCCGCAAACTCCAAACCACCAACAATCCATCAGGTGAAGCTGACGGCAATGGTATTGGTGAACCAAAATTCAATATGGATGGTAGTGCATTTACTGGTTCATGGGGTCGTCCTCAAGACGATGGCCCTGCAATCCGTGCCTTTGTGCTCGCACGTTATGCCAACCATCTCCTTAAAAAAGGAAAGGATGTGTCCAGTTTGTATAGACGTGAATTGCCAGCCCGTTCAGTCATCAAGGCTGATTTGGAATACGTTTCTCGTAAATGGGCACAAACTTCCTTTGATATCTGGGAAGAAGTCCGTGGTATTCATTTTTATACGCGACTTGTTCAACGTCGTGCCATGGTTGAAGGTGCTGCATTAGCCAGACAATTGGGTGATGCAGGTGCAGCTGACTTTTATGACAAGACTGCAAAAGAGATTACTGCTCAAATGGAAAAGTTCTGGGATAGTCAGCGTCGTTTGCTCGTTGTTACCCTTCAACGTGATGGTGGATTGGATTACAAGGCATCTCAAATTGATGTACAAGTTGTCCTTGCTGCTTTGCATTCTATTGGTCAGGATGATTTCTATACACCAACAAATGATCGTGTTCAAGCTACTGCTGCACGTGTAATTGAAGCATTCCGTGATTTGTACAACATCAATAAGGTTCGTCGTGATCTTGGTACTGCTATTGGCCGTTATCCTGAAGATCAGTACACTGGTACGGGCAATGGACTCGCACACGCATGGGTACTTGCCACTGCTGGTATGGCTGAAATGTACTACAAGGCAGCCACTGAATACAAGAAACAAGGTCGTATTCCAGTTACACAAAACAATGTGGATTTCTTGGGATATGCACTCAAGGGCCGTGTGGCTATTCATGCTGGTGAAGTCCTTTCCACCAACGATGCACGTTTCTCTACAGTATTGGACATGTTGGTTCATGAAGGTGATTTGTACCTTGCTCGCATTCGCCTTCACGCTCCCACTGATGGTAACTTGTCTGAACAAATGAACAGGGATACTGGTTACATGACTGGTGCTCCTCATTTGACATGGAGCTATGTTGCATTCTCCACTGCCTTTGAAGCTCGTCGTGATGCCCTTAAAGCTTGAGCTGTTTGATAAAAATCCGTGTTGCCAAGAAAAAACTCTTTCAATTGTATGACTACTGATCAAACTGATTGCAGCATTTGCTTTGGTGATTTCACTTCTGATTCAGAACAAGCGGTCGTAGCACTACTCTGTAAACACCACCTTCACCTCCCTCACACCTCTATTAGGTGGGCATTTGTACCACAAAGCCTGTATAGAATCGTGGTTGCATTTACGTAGACCCAAAACTTGCCCCAAGTGCTCATCACGCACTATTTATCCAGCTATACAGCTCTTTTATGACTGGAACCCAACCACAGAGGGTGCAGCCACTCAGTTGAAGGTATGCACAGACCACATCCTCTCTCAGACCCTTAGGAACAATTGACTCAGCTACAACAGCAACAGTCGGAGTTACAGAGACAAGTCACTTTTATTGAAATAGACTGTGCTAATGTCAAGAAACACCTCACTACCATCAAGGAAAGTATTAAAGAGAAGGATGGTGAATTGGAGCACGTTCAGCAACAATTGGACACGACATTGGCACAATGGACTGAAACAGACTCCAATGTGACTCGATTCAAACAGATACAAGACAGTATTAGGGAAAAGGAAGCACCAGCCAAACTCCCACTTAGTATATTTGATTTTGAAGGGATGGATGAGGTAGCAAGACGATATTCACTGATTTTATTATTGGAAAG
>QZWU01000107.1:0-34710 GCA_004114255.1 Acaulopage tetraceros
TGTCCAACCCATTCCTTTCCAACATGCTTCTCAATAACTGTCCATTGGAGGAAGAGGAGACTTTGGTACGAACTGCACTTTGAACGCGTCTCAACATGACATTATACACGGGTTCTTGACCTTTAAGGGCTTTCTCTGCAACACTGCGGATGATGGTGAAGCGTTGATTCTTTTCCATGGTGGTTTCCTTGAGTTGAGTTGCATCACAGGCCACTTTGATTGCTTGAAAGAGTCGTTCCAACATGTCTTCCTCTTTGGTTACAATGTGTGGGTAAAGAGCGAGTTCTTTGAGGAGTGCAATAGCCAGTTGCTTGGAGTATTGAGTAATGCGTGCAGGATCCGTGAGTTTACGGAAGCTAAAATTGCGAGCAAGCGTGACAAGTGTTGCGGTGATGGCAATGCGTTTGACTTGTCGCCTCATTTCCACTACACGCTGATGATCCAATGCAAGGGTTTCAGGGACTGCCATGATCAACTCTTGGCCTTCAGCAGGCTCACTAAAGATGAGAGCAAGCAAGGCATCATTGTAGACTGCATCAAATCGAATTCGGTTGGCTTGATGGTTGATGCTTTCAGGGTCACGCCTCTTGGCTTCCTCTTTGGCTTCATTGGAATAGGTTGCAAGCCATTGGTCAGTCAATTCCAAGGTTGTTTGATGAGCATTCAGCCTGTTTTGAAACCAATCTCGTTCGTATCCAGGTCCATATTTAATGAGATGAGGGCGTAATTGTCCCAATTGATGGTTGAGTAAGTCCATCTTCATCAAATCCAAGAGGGCAAGGATACGTTGCACAAGCAAAGTGGCATCAAAATGAACAAAAGCAGCATCTTGCGCAAGTTGTGCAATGGTGTTATCGCGTACAGGAGCACACACTTTGGCCATGATGCCAATCAATTGTTGGAGGTGAGAGTTGATATCAAAAGCATCGTGTTGCACTTGCTGAGCAATCAATTGTCCGTCCAATAGTTGATCTGCTTGCTGATACAGCATGGATTTTGGTGGAATGAGGGAAAGTATGCGATCACGAATGTCCTTGAGTAAACTTGGAACCCAATAGGAGCGACCTTGAGGTGTTTGGAATTCCTTTCTGACCTTTTCAAAAAAGGCATCCACTGCCACCTTCTTTACACGTTTAACAAGTTGTTGCTGTGGGCTCAAATACTCATCTTCCACTTGACCATCTTCATCCTCTTGACCAAGTCGAAAGTTGGGTTCCATCACAAGTTCATGCAACAATTCTACATTGGAGGATGGTCCACCTTGTGCTAGTCCAGCAACAGATTGAAGAGTTGCATTCAACTTATCCTGTTCTGCAATGGAGACAGAGTCCTTGGGAACATTGATTTTACTCTTGGAAGCCACAGAATCACGTTCAAGGTCAGAGGCATCTCGCTCACTCTCACTTGCAGCTGTAGTCCATCCCTCTGATTGACTGGGTTCTGCATTAACAGGTGAAATTGGTTCACCACCGTGAGCTGCAATCTGCTCTTGTTCATACTGTTCCAATTGACTAGAGGCCTTTTCTCCACCCAACTTGACAATTTGAATGCGCAGATTACGCCTTTGTTCTCTGATTTTGGATCTCCATAATTCAGCTTCACTACCTTGACGCACTTGAGTCCATAATTCATCCAAGTGTCGGTAGTGACGAATCATGTCTTCCAACAACGCGTCCGTATCCCTTCTCTTCCAATCTTGAAAAGCTTCACAATAATTGTGGTAAGCTTGATGGAAGGTCAAAAGTGCATGGCGTTCTGCTTCAATGGAGGCCATTGTAGATCGTGTTGTGGAGAAGGAGGCTAGCCATGTTTTGAATACAGTGAGCATATGTTCTGCTCTTGTAGCCACACTCTAAACATCATCATAAGAGTACTTGCAATCAAAGGGACTTGCCTCTTCACGATCACCCTTTTTCCCAAGAATGATGTTGGGATGAAGTGTCATCATCAAAGCACTGAGAAAGTTGCGTGCCATCATACTCAATTGCTTCTTGAATTCCAAGGTAGATGGATCCAGTTTACTGGCTTGTGAGCATGCCAAGGACGTTTCCATTCGACTGAGCAATTTACCAGTGATACGAATGACTTGCTGTTTCTGTAATCTACCAACCAAATCTTCAAAGGACAACTTGGCCATAGCTTCATTGAACAAATCCAATTTGATAAACTGTAAAACAAGTGGTTGAATAGCGAGGTGCCGCCACCAATTTTGAATGTGACGCACTGCATTCTCCATGTTTTCTTGCTCGTGAACAGGATCCGTCCGTTCCATGGAAATCTTGCGTTTACGTGTCGTTTTAGTAGCTTCTTCCCGCTTGCGAAGGTGTTGACGCCTTTCCTCTCCTCTTTGCAAGCGTTCTTCAATCTCTCTTCTCAATATGAATTCACGTTCTTGGCGCTTCTTCTTTTCCCTTTCAGCCACCTTCTTGGCCCGTGCAACTACTTTGGTGGACTGATCCACTACGCGTGCAATCACTTTTGCTCGATTCTGTTCAGCCGTATCCAAGGAATGCATCAAATTATTCAACCGTGCTTCATTGACCATCTTTTCACGTAGAGATCGTTCAGCTGCAGCCTTTTGAGCCTTAGCAACAAGATGGGACCGAGTCTTTCGTTTGAGCAAATAGGCTTGTCGGTTACGTTCAGCATTTTCCATTGACTTTTCCAACTTGTCACGGTCATCATCAGCACCTTGAGAACGTTTGATTTCAGCCAGATGCTTTGCTTTGGCCACTTTGTGAGCGTTACGCACCACTTGTTGTTGAAGGTGAACACTTCTCTTCTTTTGTGCACGTTCTTGAGCATCATTCAAGGACTGGTAGAGAGAATCGTGTTGTTTGTCCAGCGTCTGACGGTGATGAGCCAGAACAGACGAGACTTTGGTGGAATGATTGCGTAATTTAGATTGGCGAGCATCAATCAAACGTTGTCGATTGATCTCAGCGAGGTGATGCTTATCCTGAGTGGGATCTTGATCAGATATGGGAAACGTATCTGTAACGGATCGTGGTGAGTGAATGGGGGATGGGAACTCCATGAAAAAGTATGATTGATAATCAAAGGAAGAGTTTTTTTTGTGTATATCAGCTGGGGAGGTCACGCGCGACGAGCCTTGACAGCAGTAGCCAAATCCAACAACATGGCCACAGTATCCTCCCAATCAACACAAGCGTCCGTGATGCTCACACCATACTTGAGGCCACTGGCACCCTCTGGAGGTACATCCTGCCTGCCTTCATTCAAATGACTTTCAATCATGACGCCAGTGATGCTCTTGTCACCAGCTGCAATTTGAGTGCAAAGGTCCTTGATCACCAAGATTTGATTCTTGTGCTTCTTGCTACTGTTGGCATGAGAACAATCTACCATAATGTTGGGAGTGACTCCTGCCTTTTGAAGTGCAACACGAGTTGCTTCCACATGATTAGCTTCGTAATTAGTGCCATTAGTGCCTCCACGAAGGATAATATGGCAGTGTGGGTTACCACTGGTCTTGGTGATGGCTGCAAGACCTTGCTTGGTGACTCCGAGGAAGCGATGAGGTTTAGAAGCAGCCCTGATGGCATCTACTGCAATAGCAACACTTCCATTCGTACCATTCTTGAATCCAATAGGAAAACTGACACCAGAACTGAGTTCCCTATGAAGTTGGCTTTCAGAAGTACGGGCACCAATAGCACCCCATGTCACACAATCAGCAAGGAATTGAGGGGAGATGGTATCCAACAATTCAAAGCCAACAGGAACGCCAGAGTCTGTCAAATCACACAAGAGACGTCTGGCCATACGAAGACCCTTGTTGATTTGGAAACTGTCATCAATGTAAGGGTCATTGATGAGGCCTTTCCAGCCAACAGTTGTTCTGGGTTTCTCAAAATAAGTGCGCATGATGAGCAAAAGTTCACCTTTGAGCTGAGGTACGAGAGCATGGAGGCGAGCAGCGTACTCCTTGGCTGCCTTGACATCATGGATGGAACAGGGACCCACCACCACGATGACACGATCATCCTTTCCTGTGAGGATATCAACACATTCTCTACGACTGGTGCCAATGGTTCCCTTGGAGCGTTCACTCAATGGTTCTTCATATTGTAAAATTTGTGGAGGGATGAGGGGATCATAGCCTTCGATACGCAAATCATCGAAATAAGTGGACATGCTTTTTGTTGTTATGGGAACGAAAAAAGTTTTTCACATGCCAACTGTTATCTCTCAAGTGAGGGGGTTTATTTGGCTTGGATGCTAGCAGAATTTCCCTTGATGCTGAGAATGCAGAGCTGACTTGCCCATCCTGTAATATAAGTGATGCTGATAAAGGCGTAATAGCCGCGAATGGAAGGATGGTATCGAATAATAAATGCACCAGCAGTCTGAAGGGTGAGGAGGATAAGCAATACTCTTCCAACATAGGTCATGGTGCGGAATTGATCGGCATTAGCCACAAGGACATTATGCGAGTTGATGTATCTCAGGAGGGTATGGCTGTTCACTAGAAATAAGAGAACTTGACTGAACACTACAAGTCCAGGAATGATTGTGGCCAACGCAACAATGCCAAGGATGGATAAGCTAGAGATGTTGGCAAGAGGGACATTGAAGGCTTCTAATGCAAAAAACACAATGGTGTGAAGAGTGGTGAGGGCAAAGGATGCAGCAGTCAAGAAGCGGAGTGTGTTGTATCGTGTGCTCGCTGTAATGCGATTGGCAACAACAGCCCACCAAAACAAGTAAAGAGTCACGCTGACTGAGAAAGTGAGAGAGTAAGCATAGTTGAGAGCAGTCCACAAAAGGTTGGTTTGACGTTCAATTGGAGAAAGGGTTGCTAGCAACAAGAGTGCAATAGCATTGACAAGGAGTGCCGTGTGAATGTGAGATTCCATACTACCACTGCCACTAGACTGCTTTGCCTTGGAGTGAGTGTAGACTTGATAAAGGCCAAAGAGCAAGGCAAGTACGTTGATGGCAAACATGATCCAATGAAAGGCCTTGAAGGAACCAGATTGCATCAAATCATTCCACATCCCAGGTTCACGCTTGATTTGTACTTTGAGTGTCATTTGCCACAATGGTGTCATTTGTGCATAGAGAGAATTGGCGATCCCAGGAGAAGTGGCCATACCATCTGTGGTGGTCAAAGCTTGCACCATTGGACCTGTTAGGTCATAAAAGCCATAATTAGTGCCATACATGTCACGGTGTGTTTGAAAGACTAAATCATCATGATCTCTAAAGAACAGGGCTAAAGCAGTGGGTTGATTGGTGGCAGTACGAGCGTTCTGAATAGCTTCTTCCATCGTCTTGCATTCACCCTTGGAGTTTGCTTCTGTCCAGTTGATAAGGAGGACCAAGGTACGGTTCTCTGGGTTAGTCTTGTTAATGGAATCCTTTGTATAAAAGGTGCACTTGAGGTCAAAGGAGGCGGGAATAAGCTGGCCTTCAATAGTGTCCGTGGAATAAGAATTGGGGTTTCCAAATAAATTGTAGACTGGAATGTCACGTTCAAAAGGCAAAGAAGTGTTATTGGTTTGAAAAGTCGTCATACCACCTAGGACGGCAGGGAGGAATGCTAAAAGGAGAGGGATGAAACGCATGATTGTATGAAGGTGGTAATTGTGAGGAAAAAGGGGGATGGAATAAAAATTTTTTGTCCATGAATCGCCCGCAAAGAAAAAAGATCATTGCATCACGCGTCCAACCGAAACGCACCTCTGTGCAAGACGTGTACCAAGTGAGCGATGACGAGGAATTGCAAAGAAAGAATTTGGATGAATTAGAGAATTACGAGTTGGGATCCGATGATGTGGATGAAGAGGATGATGAGGATATTTCAAGTGATGATGCCTTTAATGAGGAAGATGAAGAGCGTTATGGGCACTATAACTTTGGCAAAGTGAGTACATTGGATGGAATGACGCGTTAATTTTATGTAGAAGGACGCGTCGGCCGATGAATCAGCAGATGAAGAAGAGGAAGAGGATGATTTGGTGGATTTGTCAGAAATGCTGAACCAAGATAGTGAGGATGAAGATGTTAAATTGAACAAGGTGCACTCGATGCTCTCTTTGTTGGATGCACCACGTCAGAGTGGTGTGGATAAAAAGAAACGCCATCCAATGGAAATGAATGAAGCTTACAAGGAATCTGAATTCAACATCATGACCAGAGACGGACGCTCCAACACCATCAAGAAACTCGATATGAACGACTTGTTGGCTGATGTGAATTCCAGTGACCTCACAACTCAATTGGAATTGTTGGAAGCTGGCGGTAAAAAGGGCAAATTCAAGCAACCAGTCTCTGCACCAATGCCCAAACGCATTCAAGATCGCTATGATCGTAAAGCAGCGTACGAACAAGCCAAGAAGGAAGTGGGCAAATGGGAAGAAACTGTGAAAAAGAACCGTCAAGCAGAACACCTTGCTTTCCCCATGAACAAACCAGAGACACTTGTGGGTTCGAGTGAAGGACTTGCAGCCAACTTCAAGCCCATGAACTCACTTGAAGACAGCATTTCCACCCTCCTCAAACAGAGTGGTGTGAGTGAAGAAGCCTTGCAAGAACAAGAAGAACTCCAATTGCGTCAATTACCCATTGAACAAGTTCAAGCTAGACAAGAGGAATTGAGGTTGATGCGTGAATTAATGTTTAGAAAGGAACTCAAGCAAAAGCGTATTGCCAAAATCAAGAGCAAGACGTATCGACGCATTCGTAAAAAGGAAAAACAACGATTGCATGATCAAATGGAGCAACAAATTGCAGAAGAGGATCCTGAATTGGCTCAAGAACTCAAAGAAAAGGCCTTGAATGACCGTGCATTGGAGAGGATGACATTGAAGCACAAGAATACGGGTAAATGGGCTCGAGATATGCTGAAACATGGTCAGAACAATGCAGATGCCAAGAATGCTTTGAATGATCAGTTACGCAAGCACGAATCTCTCAAGAGGAAGATTCAGGGAGATGACAGTGATGATGGATCGGACCAAGATGATGATTTGGATGATGTGAACAGAGACAAGGAGGAAGTACTGCAAATGGCCTTGACGAAATTGGATGAGATGGGTGGAGAGCAAGAGGGTAAATCGTCAGGGATTATGAATATGAAGTTTATGGTGGAAGCAAGGAAACGAAAGCAAGCAGAGACTGAACGCATGTTGCAGGAGGCCAAGGCTGATTTGACTAAAATGTACGACAGTGACCTTGGTGCCTCTGATGAGGATCAACAAGGCAATGAAGAGTTTCGAGTGCAAGGGAATATTGGTCGTATGGTGTTTGGAAGTGGTACAGTAAGCAACAAGAAGGTCAAGGTAGCCAGTGATGATGAAGTGGAGGATACCGCTCAACCACCAGCTACAAAGCCTAGTGTTTCTGTTAAAGTGTCAGAGGGCGTCAAGGTAAAATCCAGTACGAGCAATCCATGGCTTGCAACGGATACGCGGGGCATCAAGGTCCAAAAGGCATCTGTCAATGCTGCTGTTACCAAAGCAGACAAGAGTGTCGCCAAACTCAACAAAACCACCACCAAGAAGCAACAGCAGCAGCAAATCCAGCCTGTTGAACTGAATCTCGACACCTCTTCCCTCCTTCAACCCAAACAACCTGTTGATTCAGACAATGACCAAGATGATGATGAGGAAATGGTGCATAGCAAACATCCACTTGCCTTCAAACAGCGTGAATTGGTTGAAATGGCCTTTGCAAATGACAATGTTGTTGTGGAATTTGAAAAGGAAAAGGCTCAAATCGTAGAAGCAGATGCACCTCAAGAAATCGATGTCACTTTGCCTGGTTGGGGAACATGGGATGGCCAAGGTCTCAAAAACAAGAAACGAAAGCGAGAAATTCTTAAAAAGGATGGTGTTGCAGTGAATAAGCGCAAGGATGCTAAATTGAACCATGTCATCATTTCAGAAAAGAAGAATACCAAGATGAACAAGTATTTAGTGGATCATGTACCTTTTCCCTTTAAAACAAGGGAGCAATATGAAAAGAGTCTACAAACACCCCTTGGCAAGGACTGGAACACTCAAACTGCCTTTCAAAAGTTGACCATGCCACGCATCACCACTAAAATGGGAAGTGTGATTGCTCCATTACTGCCACCATGATAATAAACCTAGTCCAGGTCCATTGATACTTGCAATGAGGGAAAAGGGAGAAGCCTTGTGGTCAATTAATCCATCGGCATCCACTCCAATCACCACAGAACGTCTGCGTGTTTGTCCGGGTGTTGTAGTGGTTGGCTGTACGTGTTTGAACTCTTGTTCCTGAACTCTGATACGAATTGGCTCATCCAAGTCCATGTACATGTCATTTCCTTCCCACTTCCACATCCACAGTTGTTCCTGAGCATCAAATTCAGAGTTGATGTGCATGAGGTGAGGTGGGATGAGGATGTCATCAAAGAAACCGAGGGAAACGCGTACACCTTCTTGTGAACACGTGCGTACTTTGCCAATGAGGACTTGTCCTACGAATGGCCGGAATACCACTAGTCTAAAGGTGACAGTGTAGTAAGTGCATCCATCTGAATGGTAAACAAGACCTTCTGACGCGTCTAGGATATCGTGCACGGCGATACAGAGTCCAACTTGATGAACAACTCGATTGGCGTATTTGCTGTCCAATTCATCCGTCAAGGCTTGTTGAAGGGATTTACTCTGGTATCGTGGTTCAATCTTGACACGATCTTGCAACTCGGACAACCAAAACATGTATTTGCAACACAAAAAAAGAAGAAAATGTCATCAGACAGTGAACACTCTGCTAATGGACAAGATGAGGATTTGACATTACCCAAAGGTAGGACTGTGGTATGGGGTGATGAGGAATTGTAGCAACTGTAAACAAACTGGTCAATCAATTACTTCCAGCCAATATGACATGTTCAAAAGAAGTGCGCAATCTCATCATGGAATGTTGTGTGGGTACGTACTGCTCGTATGTGGTTGAGACGCGTCTTTAGAGTTTATCCACTTGATAGCAACGGAATCCAACGAAGTCTGTGAAAAGGACTCTAAAAAGACGATATCCACGCACCATATCATCAATGCACTCACATCACTTGGATTTGAGGATTACATTCCACAATTGCAAGTGGAATCTGAAGAGTACAAGCAACAAAAACAGGTACAATTCTTGGGTTGATGTACTAAGATTGTCTCTAGCAACGAGAAAAGCGCAATAATCGATTAGAGAATAGTGGCATGTCACAAGAAGAACTGCTTTTGCACCAACAAGCCTTGTTTTCACAAGCAAGGGAGAAGATGCTCAAAGTTCAAGAAGGTGGGGAAGAGGAAGGTGAATAAAAAGCAGTCACTTTTACTTCCCCCACTCCACTCCAAAAATGAACCGTTTGCACAAGGTCGTGATTGCCTCTGCAGGTAAAACTCTTGTCACATGCCGTTATTCCTGGTAGCTCGTACACCTGTCGGTTGTTTCAGAGGATCCCTCGCAAGTAAGACTGCTCCTCAATTAGGATCAATTGCTGTTCGTGCTGCAATTGATCGATCTGGATTGCAACCAGAGCACATTGAAGAAGTGTACATGGGAATGGTGCTTCAGGCTGGTGCAGGTCAAGCTCCCGCGCGTCAAGTGGTATTTGGTGCAGGCATGAAGGAAACAACTGAAGCCACCACCATCAACAAAGTGTGCGCAAGTGGCATGAAGGCACTTACCATGGCAGCACAATCTTTGATGGTTGGATCACGCTCAATCATGGTTGCTGGTGGTATGGAGAGCATGTCCAACGTGCCTTTTTATGCTCCACGCGGTGCTGCTTATGGAAATCAGAGTTTGTTGGATGGAATCGTGCATGATGGTTTGACTGATGTGTACGATCGTATCCACATGGGCATGTGTGCAGAGGACACGGCTAGCAAGTACGGTATTACGCGTGAACAGCAAGATGCTCATGCTATTCAATCCTACACGCGTTCTGCTGAAGCATGGAAGAAGGGTGTGTTTGATGCTGAGATTGCACCTGTTACCATCAAGAGTAGAGGCAAGGACACTGTCATTAGCGTGGATGAAGAGTATACCAATGTTAAATTTGACAAGATTCCTGGATTGAAGCCAGTATTCAAAAAGGATGGTACAGTGACGGCTGCTAATGCTTCTACGTTGAACGATGGTGCCAGTGCCCTTGTGCTCATGACAGAAGAACGTGCTCAAGCACTTGGAGTGAAGCCACTTGCTGAAATTATTTCATTTGCTGATGCCGCTACTCATCCAAAGGAATTCACAATTGCACCATCATTGGCTGTTCCTGCTGCACTTCAATTGGCTAATTTGACTGAAAATGACATTAGCCTTTATGAATTCAACGAAGCTTTTAGCGTGGTCGCACTTGCCAATGAAAAGATCCTTGGTTTGAATCCTGCTCAAGTGAACATTGCTGGTGGTGCAGTATCCCTTGGTCATCCCATTGGATCATCTGGTTCTCGTATTGTGACTACATTGGTACATTTGCTCAAGAGTGGCCAGTATGGTTGTGCATCCATCTGCAATGGTGGAGGTGCTGCTACTGCTGTGATTGTGAAAAAGTATTAGGCTTTAATAAAGGAGATGAGGAAACCTGTGTGGCCTGTTGGCTGATGGGAGGGGCGACAGATCCAAACCGATTGACCAGTAGTTACCTTTTCAAGTGCACTTGGTTTGACTATTGTTGGTTGAACAAGCCAGTCTTTCCAGTCCACTTCCAACACTCTATCCGTGGTAAAGAGATCTTTGGCACCCTCCATGACTTGGAGTACTTGAGACATGTTGGTAATGTAGCATACAAGTCGTCCTCCTGTTTTGAGCAAATTGTGCATGATGGGCAATTGTTCTGGTACATTGGCACAATCCAACACACCTACATCGTAGTCTTGAGAGGTGAGGGAAGGCGCTACTGCACTCAGCACCCCTTGATAAAACTGGATATTGTTCATGTACTTGCCACACTTGAACCCACTTACAAACAGTTTTGCACCTTCATGATGATCCTGTCGTGCCTCCACTGTAGTCACATGCTTGGACACGCGTGCTAAATAGAGCGTAAGTGTTCCATTGCCTGTACCAGCCTCAATGACGCGTGTATCTGCATCCACGTCCAACAGATTCAGAATGGTACTAGCATCCTTGGGGTAAATGGGTGTGCAATGACGCCTTGCATGCATGACATACTCGAATAGAGTGAGTTCATGCACTGTGAATCGCCTGCCAGTGTGTGTAAAGACACGTTCTGTTGACTGTTTACCCACAATATCCTCATGAGCCAAGACTCCATGCGTAGATTGATAGGATTTACCCTCGGCTAATGGTCCAATCAGACGAGCTTTGTTTTTAGAATCTTTGAGCAGTGCCAAGCCTCCATACTCAAAAGTGCGGCGCCATGACAAGTTCGCCTTGAACATTTTCAGAACCACAAAACCTAATTTTAAATGTCACTTGCTCAAGTCAGTTTCCATGAAACACCTGGTTACCAACAAGGCTTCTTTGATATTGCCAAGGACCCTGCTCTCACCTGCGTCACATGCTGCGTGCCATGGTACGTCACTGGTAAACTCAAGGGTGATTTAGACAACACTGGTTTCGATATTTGGAGTGCACTGTGTGTTGGACTTGCAGCATATCGTATCAGAAGACGAGTACAAGGCATGTTTGGCATTGAGGAGAGTGAGGATAGTTCCATGGTAGCTATTGGACTGTGTGGAGTGTGTGCTTTGGTTCAGGATGCCACTGAACTTCAAGCCAGGGGTGTGGCCAGTGTCCTTGCCTCCAAGGGACATCCAGTTCAGCCTCATGTGGTGCAGCAACAAGCACAATCCACACCTCAAATGCAAGTCTAGACAAAAAACTTTTATTTAATTGACAGAATGATTTTAAATGTGTTGACGAATCGAGCCACTCTACCACCTCCAACCAATCGATTGCGCCACTGTATGCGCCACACTCAGCAAGATCCATTAATGGTGGATAGTACCATCCCTTTATGGATCAACGGAATTTGTACAACAATTGTCATTGCAACATGAATTGGATGGACATACGGGTTGCGTCAATGCACTTTCGTACGCTACTCTCTCTCTCTCCCCCAACCGCTAACAACAGTTAGGTGGTCCTCTGATGGTAGCAAATTAATTTCTGGTTCAGATGATATGGCAGTGTGGTTATGGAACGTCAATGACTCTTTTGCACCTCATGGACGCGTCATGACAGGCCACAGAGCCAACATCTTTAGTTGCAAGTTCCTACCTTATTCCTCGGATAATGTGCTGGTGACTGCAGCAGGTGATCGTGAAATCCGTGTGCATGACTTGACTTATGGCTCAAAAGATGATGATAGAGGATCTCTGAGGCATGTATACCGTTGTCATCGTTCCCGTGCTAAAAGGATTGCGTTGATGGATGATGCCAACACTTTCCTTTCATGTGGTGAAGATGCAACTGTGCGTCACTTTGATTTGAGACAACCTCACACTTGTGGGCGTACAACTTGTCCACAATCCATTCTCAATTTGTCAGAATGGAACATTGATTTGAATGGCTTGTCAGTGAGCAAGTTGCGTCCTCATTACTTTGTGGTTGGTGGTGCAAGTTCACATATCTACGTGCACGATTTACGCATGATTGGAGAATCACAAGAGATGGGATGTGTTGCACGCTTTATTCCCAATGGACTGCGCTCGTCTGATACCTCTGTCACTGCAGTCAAGTTTTCCAATACCAATGCAAACGAATTGTTGGGCTCATGGTCAAATCATTATGCTCATTTGTTTGATTTGTTCAAAGAACCACTCAAACGCAAATCCACAACCTTGTCCAAAGGCAATGGTAAAAGGAGTAAAGTGAAGGACCGAGTGGATGTGGAAATTGTACCACCAAATTCAGATGGACAAGGCATTTCATTCAGTTTACCTGTGCACACCAACCACGATGATGACACTGTATGGAAACAAATGAGAAGAGATGCAAAACGAGCACGTGTACAGGCTGTAGTTGCTTATCATGAGAGTGAGTATTCAGAATCCATTGCACAATTGAACCATGAAATCAAATGGCACAACAGAGCAATGCAGTACAAAAATGACCAGGATTTGGAGATCAGCCCTGGTGCACTAGCCACTTTTACACAGGACTCTGCTTATGCCTATGCTTATCGTGCTATTGCAAGGCTGCATCATAGCACATCACGCCGTTCTACTCGATTAGCACACCAAGATGCACTAAAGGCCACTTCATTGGAACCACAGGATGGCTATTTGCAGTTTGTATTTGCTGTAGCCTCGTGGGCACTTGCACAGGTATTATCAGAGAACGGCGATTTGGAACAGGCTGAACGGTGGAATTTGTTGGATCAAGCGAGTCAAGCAGCTCATCGTGCAAGCACCATGCCAAACAGGGAACGAGAAGAACAAGTTGCACAGCTCTTGACCATATTGGATGGTGACGAGGTTGAGGATGGAATGTTGGATTGGATATCGGCACTAACCATGTTTGATGATGCAGTGGAGTCTTCTGAAGAGGATTGGCAGACCACAGAAGAGGAGGAAGATGATTGGATGACTGATAGGGAGGATGATAACGACAATGGCAGCGACAGTGACAGTGACAGTGAAGGATCCCAAGACCTCAGTTCTCAGTATGCCTCACACATTCCAGCATGGCATGAAATACGTACCTTCAAGGGTCACGTAAACGTTCAAACAGTCAAAGATGTCAACTTTTATGGTTTGCAGGATGAATACGTTGTATCTGGCAGTGATGATGGCAATTTGTTCATATGGGAAAAGTCTACTGGTCAACTCGTTAATATCCTGCATGGTGATGAAGATGTGGTGAATGTAGTGGAAGGTCATCCTTTCCTTCCCATCATGGCTGTGAGTGGTATTGATGACACTGTAAAGATCTTTGAACCCTGTAATCTGGACACTGGCTCATTGATGGATCATCAAGAGGCAATCGTCATTAGGAATGAGAATATGCTCAACAACAGCAACCAGAGAAGTTTCATTACTCGCGGCATGCTGCTAAGGTTAGCTGGAGAGGCTGGCATTCAGATTGAAGGTTCAGAAGATTGTGTTGTTCAGTAAAACCATCGCCAACCTTTATCAAATCCCCACACACACACACAAGTGTACATTTGTACTGAGTAAAAGTAGCTTTACAAGAATACTAACACACAATTTTTAAAAGGGAGGTCTGTAAAATGCCTCATCACCATTTGTGTTGGTTGTACCACTGCTGGTGGGAGCATTGGAACTGGAAGGGGGCATTGGCTGTTGCATGACCATGGGATGACCACTTTGTGCCATCATTTGCATCATTTGCATTTGATGAAGGTACTGTTGATTGGGTGGATAAGCTCCCTTGTTATCCATCATTGGGTAGCCAAAAGTACCTGGCATCATGGCAGGTGGATTACGCATCATGGAGGAGTGCATGTAGTTGTACATGTGAGGGGCAGCAATAGTGTAATCTTGGGAACCACGGTGCATCAAAGCACTTGGAGGAATGGCTGGTAGAATGGTGGCTGAGCCTGGATGAGAGGGAGTAAAACCACCAGTGAGTGATGAGGGTGGAAGGGAAGCTGCCATGGGAGGAGCGTATTTGTCTACATGCACACGAATGGGCCTTCCATTGAACATGTAGCCATCGTACATGGTAATTGCACGACGAGCTTCCTCAGCATTAGCAAACAAGGCAGTACCATAGCCACGAGACTTGCCATCAGGACCAGTTGCAATGTCAGCACGTAGAATGTTACCTGCATTACGCAGCAAGTCTTTGAGATCCTGCCATTGGACTTCAAAGGGAAGGTTGCCAATGAACAGTTGACGTTCTGAAGGAAGCATTTGAGGGGATGTTCCACTACCACCACTGGCACCTGCAGTAGGATGATGATGATGATAATCATCATCCTTCTTTTCAGAGGTGGAGGGTGGTGAGGGTGATGGCTCAGCAACATGGTCTAATGGCACACCAGTTGGAGGAGCCTTATCAATGAAACCACGATCTTCACGTACTTCCAACTGTCTACCAAGCCAATTGTAGTTTTGAAACATATCCAATGCTGCCTTGGCATCCTGAATGTTGGCAAAAAGCACAGTTCCATAGCCCTTGGAACGTTGATCAAACCCAACAGCCACATCTGCACGCAATACAGTTCCTGCCTTTCTAAAGAGATCTTTCAAGTCTTGCCATCTAATGCGGAATGGAAGGTTTCCCACAAACAGCTGACGTCTCACTGGCGCATCTTCCTGTACAATTGGGGCAGTTGGGACTGATGGTGATGGAGGGACAACGGTTGTGGATTCAGCTACAGGAACGGCAACCTCTTCACTTTCTTCAGCCTACACAGATTCAAATGGGGACCAATGGGGAGGGGGGACTTGCCTTGTCAGCTGGTACAACATCCACAATACTTCGATCCTCCCTGACTTCAATCTTACGACCATACCATTCAAACCCATTGAACCTTTCTAGAAAGGATAAAGGGGTAAAAAAAAAGGCTGAATGGATACCAATAGCCAGTTTAGCTTCTTCTGCAGTACTGTAGAGCACAGTTCCATATCCACGTGACTTGCCATCCCTCCCATACATTATATTGGCACGCAGAACGTTTCCACATTCCCTGAATAAATCTTTCAAATCCTGCCAAGCAACTGCATGATGGTTAATGCAGGAGTAATGCACACAAGCCTACCAATAAAAGGAAGCTACAATTCATCAGATTAGAAAGAAGAGATTAGTACGTTTCCCACGTAAAGCTGCCGTTTTTGAATCATCGAATCCCTGGGAAAAAGCAAAAAGAGATTTCTGTCAACTTGTGTGACTTGTGCCACGCTTTCCACATGCAATCCAGACGACTTGTTTCGCAACGCTTCAATGCATTTAATATTGAAATGATTGCGTCTGATCTCAGGCAACAGGTGTTTGGGCGTGTGAAGCATGAATCACCTGCACCAGCCATCATCCAGCTTGCACAACAACATTTGAAGAAATTCCAGTTGGGACAGTTGCCCAGTAAATCAAACGTTCCATTTCACTTCAAGGCACCTCGATTGGTTGGAACGAGCATTCAGGAACATTTTAATAGTATTGGATCAGCACTGGCATCACCATATTTCAACCTGGCAGAACAGTTGTCAAAGTGTGAACTGCCACCACCACCTGATGAATGGGTGATGCAGGCAGGATGGACGCGGTATGCGCCAGATGGAAGGGTTGAACGCGTAGATTATCCCTTGGAAGACGCGTTTGTATTGGATGTAGAGACATTGAATGGGTCACCGTTTCCTGTGTTGGCTTGTGTGGCTAGTTCAGAAGCATGGTATGGCTGGGTATCACCTTGGTTGACTACGTTGGATGCATCTCACAAGGACACACTGATGCCACTTGGATCCACCGATGCAAAGAGGCTGGTCATTGGTCATTATGTTGGGTATGATCGAGCACGCGTCAAGGAAGAATACAGTGTCCAGCCAACACATCTGCGCTTCTTGGACACTATGGCACTGCATGTGGCGTGTGGTGGATTGTGTACGCGTCAAAGGCCAGATTGGACTAAATTAAAACAAGCCATGGAATTGGATGATTTGGAATATGTTTCAGAGCATTTGGAAGAAGCAGCCTACTTTAATGTGTCAGCAACCAACAGTTTGCAGCAACTAGCAGAGTTTTATTGTGGAATATCCTTGGACAAGTCTGTTCGTGATTTGTTTATTGAATCCACAGACATTCGATCCATTCAAGATGAGTTTCAGTCTTGTATGCATTATTGTGCCATGGATGTCTCTGCAACACAGAAGGTATTGACACGGGTATGGCCTACGTTTACACAAAAGTGCCCAAGCATCGTCACATTCAATGGTGTGCTACAGATGGGTTCTTCCTTTCTAACAGTGAATGAATCATGGAATGTGTATATTGAACGAGCAGAACAGGTTTATAAGGAAATGTCGGATAGTATTCAAGCGAGATTGAAGGAATTGGCAGCAACGGCACTTGGTACGAATGAGTCAGGCAGTTGGAAGGATGATGTATGGCTGAAACAGTTGGATTGGACTACCATACCACAAAAGTACACAAAAGCAAGACTGAAAAAGAATGGAGAGTATGCCAAGGGTGGCGAGCCTCGACCAGTGACCAAACAGTTCATGCCAGGCTATCCACAATGGTACAGGGACAATTACGATAGGGAAAAGATGGATTTATGGCTCACAACTCGCACACGCATTGCACCATTACTTTTGCGGTTAAAGTGGGATGGCTATCCTCTTTATTATTCCGTTCAGCATGGTTGGACCTACCGTATGCCTCATGAAGATTACACAGCATTGGCAAATCAAGGTAAAACGAGGATGAAACCAGTGGTTTTTGAGCAAGATGAGCCCATTCCACAACAGGAAGTCGGTAAATTTGTGTATTTACGCATTCCTCATCCAGATGGAGAACGGTTGAATTGTGGTAACCCTCTTGCAAAGCACTACATTCAAGCGTTTGAACAAGGTATTCTGACAAGTGAATATCCATTGGCCAAGGAAGCACTCATGATGCATGCCACGTGTTCCTATTGGATATCAGCACGAGATCGTGTCAAGAATCAGTTTGTAGTGTGGGACGCTAGTAAAAAGCAACAACAAGGCATCATTCTACCATGCATTCAGACCATGGGAACGGTTACGAGGCGAGCAGTAGAGGCCACATGGTTGACTGCAAGTAATGCCAAGGCCTCTCGGATCGGTTCAGAGCTCAAGGCGATGGTCAAAGCACCACCTGGTTACTCCATTGTTGGGGCTGATGTGGATTCAGAGGAATTGTGGATTGCAAGCGTGATTGGAGACGCGCAATTTGGGGAACATGGAGCAACTGCATTGGGATGGATGACATTGCAAGGAACAAAGGCAGAGGGAACAGATTTACACTCGAAAACAGCTTCAATATTGGGATTGGATCGTGATTTGGCCAAAGTGTTTAATTACTCTAGAATGTTTGGATCAGGAATCAAATTTGCTAGTCGATTGATGCAAAGATTCAACCCAGGCATGACGGAGGGAGAAGCCAAAGCCAAAGCAGAGGAATTGTATAAACAGACCAAAGGACAACGTTTCAAGGCAGAATCAGGTTCATTGTGGAGAGGTGGAAGTGAAAGTTTCATGTTTAATGAGTTGGAAAAAGTCGCCACTTCCACACGTCCCATCACTCCTGCATTAGGTTGTGAAATATCAGAGGCATTGAAACCACAATACGTGCATGACAAGTTTATGACATCGCGAGTGAATTGGACTGTGCAGTCCTCTGCAGTGGATTACTTGCACTTGTTGCTGACTGGGATGCAGCACTTGATTGAACGATATGGCATTCAAGCACGCTACATGCTGTCAGTACATGATGAAGTGAGGTACATGGTAAAGAACAAGGACAAGTACAAGGCTGCATTGGCATTGCAAGTGGCAAATTTGTGGACAAGAGCCATGTTTAGTGCTCAGTTGGGCATGAACGATTTACCTCAAGCTGCGGCATTCTTTTCATTGGTGGATTTGGATCATGTTTTACGCAAGGAAGTGGATATGGACTGCATCACACCATCTCATCCACAAGCCATTCCACCTGGTAAAAGCGTTACGATGCAAGATCTCTTGCAAAAAAAGGTGACTTTGGGAAGGGAAAAGTCAAAGGTGCCCATTGTACCCCTTGCCTCAACTGGCACCACCACCACCACCACTACTCCTCATCGTGTTCAAGATCTCCATCACCTAACTTTGCAGGCTGCTCTCTCCAAGCGTCATCAGTATAACTAACACATTTCATTATATACTTTACACATTATTTGCCACCATCCTTCTTCTTCCCTTTGCGAGGTGGAGTGACAGGACGACCAGAACTCATGCCACCATAAGCAAACTTTTGCTTCTTTTCAGCTGGTTTCAAGATTTGGAAGGAGCACATGAGGGTCTCATCAACGCTCATCATGGCACCAGCATTGTCAAATTCCCCACAGTAATTGGGAGCAGAGAACAACGTGACCAACTGTCTCTTGGCAAAGAACTCATAACCATCTTCAACCACCTGATGAGCTCGACAAATCAAGTCCATGTCATGCTTTTGAAGGAATTTACCAACTACATCAGGACCAAATGTGAAGCTGACACCTCTGTCATTCTCACTCCAACCAGCAATATCCTTGTCAGGATCACTCCACAATAGATCACACAATAAACCAGTGTCTGGGACATCAGTGGGTCGCATCACTCTTCTGATTTGCTCCATGCTTTGTAAATCAGGGCTCAATCCGCCATGCATGGTGAAAATCTTTTCATCAATGATGGCGGCTATGGGCAAGCAGTTGAAGCAATCCGTAAAGGTCTTCCAGAGTTTGATGTTGTAGCGTCTCTTGCACTCATCGTAAAAGCCATAAATGCGATTGATGCTGGCACATTCATGGTTACCACGAAGAATGAAAAAGTTCTCAGGATAACGGATTTTGTAGGCGAGAAGGAGGCAGATGGTTTCCAACGACTGCTTGCCACGATCCACGTAGTCACCCAAGAAGAGGTAATTGGATTCAGGGGGGAAACCACCATATTCAAAAAGTCTGAGTAAATCGTAGTATTGGCCATGGATGTCGCCTAAAATATGATGAGAGGTGAGGAGGGAGGAGGAGGAGGATTAAAGTACCGCAGATCTTGATGGGAGCTTCCAGTTCCAAGAGGATGGGTTGGTTGATGAAGATCTCGCGTGCAGTAACACACAAGTATTTGATTTCAGATTCCGCCAATTGGACTTGCTTGCCGGGTCGAGACCCACGAACTATAGTGGTGTGAGTACAAGGTGAGGGGGATGGATGCCTTCGAGCAGGCGATCGATAATAGAATCAATGTCGGCTTGTTCAGTCATGGTGATGTGAGAAATGTGAAATCACACGAGAGTAGAGATGAAAGAAAGGCGAGTCGCGTTTCAGGCAAGATCTAACACACATTCATCATGAAAAGTCATGCAAGATACTTGCAAAGTGGATAACGGTGATGGATGTATGCACAGGTGAGGTGGATGCGTGCTCAGCAGTGCTGATGGGGGACGTTGGAGGTGATGGTTGATGGGGTTGTGGTTTGTTTACGAGTTTTGAAGGGCAGTCACAATAAGACACATGAGCATACGTTGGAGCAACATGGTTTATGTTGGAGTGGTTAGGTTTAGAAGGGGCAGTCGTTTAATAAAAGAGGGGGAAATGTAGCACCATTTCATCATACCTTCACACTAAACGGTGAAGCTACGCTAGATTAGTGCTCTCTCTCGTATCGTCTGGAAGATCCGCCTCCACTTGAATAAAAAAGGCCAATCATGAAACCGACACTGGGGACTATGAGGTCGTATTTACATATGAATAGACAATAGTCACAAAAGCTGTACTGGTTCGTTTGGATAGTATGGATCACCAGAGGGAATTGTGGGTCAGAAAAGGGAAATGCAAGTGAGGTAAGCACGCACTCCTCTTTACTGGGATTTATAAACACATGGTGCTAAAAAATGATCTTGCATTCAATTAAAAGAGATAAGCCACCATTGCCACCAATGCAAGGGTCATGGTCATGGATTGAGTAAAAGATACGGTCAACCAAGCATGATTGGCACCACTGTTGGCCAAAGTAATGTTCATGGTGGAACAATTGGCCTGACTGGTAATGTTGCAACCTTCTTTTGGTGCACCACACATCCCCTCAAAGCATTGTTGACCCTTTTCACATGGTGGTTCACATGGCATTTTAGCAATGCACTGTCCAAATGGCTTACCGTTTTCCGCTTGACACGTCTCACCCTTGGCAACAAGACTGCATTGAGCATCCACAATGCATCCAGTTTGACATTTACGATTGCCATCACAGAATTTGCCTACACCACAAGAACTGCCTGCACACTACCGCACGGTTAATCGACATGGAACGAGATGTATGTACTCCACAGGTTCCTTGATCCCTTGAACACACTTCACCATTCTTGGTGTCACAGTGAGCATTTGCCAAACAGCCCTACAACCACATGTTACTAAAAGGAGGAGAATTGAAGGGCGTACAGGAGTGCACACGCCGCTGCTGCAGTATTGACCAAGTGTACAATTCCTGGTACAAACGTCGCATGATCCTGGAGCAGTGCCTGGTGTTGGATTCAACGTTAATCGACAGAATGCAAATGGCCCAAGTTGTGGTAAACAAGTTACAGAATTAGCACAAGGAGGTCTAGAGGGGGAAGTTGGTGGTGGTGCGGGTGCAGGACTGGTTGGAGGTGGAGGTGGAGTCTCTGCTGATGGTGCTGGTGCTGGTGATGGATTAACTGGAGCTGCTCCATCAGGTATTTGAGACTGTACAATTGTCCATAATACAAGAGATCCAAATAAAAATGATGTAATGAAACGCATGGAGTGTGCGATTTTGTAATATGTACGAGAGAGAGATGAGGTGAGGTGGATGAAAGGTGGAGGAGTGTGACGGCTGGTGGTGCTCGTTTTTGGAATTCCACCATCAGAGATGCTGCCGCTCTTGTTGTACTTGACGTTCCTCGCCACTTGGATGGAGGCACAATCAACCTGTAAATCACCAGATTGCACCATTCAAAAATATTACATTGCAATCAACCAAGTGGAGTGGGATTACGCACCTTCTCAAATGGATAAATGGAGTGGAGTTCCTATTGACAAATCTACAGAGGCTTCCAAGTTCCTACAACCTTCGGCGAATCGCATCGGACGTGTCTACAAGAAGGCCATGTATGTGGGTTACAAGGATGCGGATTTCAAAGAACCCATGGAACGTGAGCCTTGGTTAGGGTTGCTTGGACCAATTCTGCGGATAGAGGCTGGGGATGAACTCCATGTCACCCTCTTCAACAATGCAACGCGTCCTTACTCCTTTTACCCGCATGCACTGACCTATGCTCCACCAACAACGGATGATTTGTTGAGAAAAGGCATTCCAGCAGGTCAAAAGGACACTTTGATCTTTAAAGCACCTAGTAACCTTGCACAAGGATCCACTCCTACCTTTTGGCTTTACCATTCCCATGTGGATGAAGTGAAGGACGTGTACGCTGGATTATTCGGTGGATTGGTGGTCTATCCACGTGGCATGGCACGACCTCCTCGTGAATTCGTCAATGTATTTGTAGTGATTGATGAGAATCTGTCGTGGTACATTGGCGATAATAAGAAGAAGCTAGCAACACCTCCCAAAGAAGATGCTGACTGGGTGGAAGCTAATCAAAAGCACTCATTGAATGGATATTTGTTTGCAAATGTGGAAGGCATGAAGATGCAACTGGGTGAACGTGTGTGGTGGTACGTTGGTTCCCTTGGAGGTGAAAAGGATTTACACACAGCACATTGGCATGGTGCTTCACTCCTCCACCAAGGACATCGCGTGGATGTAGCAGATTTATTGCCAGGTGAAACACAAGTGTTGGAAATGACACCAGATGTGCCAGGTAAATGGCTTTATCATTGCCACGTGAATGACCACGTGGTATCAGGCATGTCAGCCATGTATGAAGTGGTAGACAAGGGCCTTGTAACCGCTCTTAAAAGTGGTGGGATGAGCATTTTGGTCAGTCCATTACTCCTTGTTGTTTTTCTCCATGTTTTTCATCAATAAAGCACCCATGCGACGACACTTGACGCGATTCTTTCACCAATCTCGACGTGCATGGCAGCAAGAGGTAGGAACAAGTGACTTGTTTCATCTTGACTGCTTTAGACAAACGCACAACATGCAGTAGTTTCAACATTTGATTTATACTCGATTGGCATTGGTCCTTCATCTTCCCATACCGTTGGGCCAATGCGAGCAGCCAAGATTTTTATTCAGAATTTGCAGACGAGCAACCAGCTGGACAAGACCACATCATTGAAGGTGGATATCTTTGGTTCACTAGCGTTGACAGGTGTTGGGCACAACACGCCTGAAGCTATTCTGATGGGCATTGAAGGAGAGGCACCAGAGTCCGTGGAGGCAAGTACGATCCAGGCACGCGTACGTGACATCCATTCCACCTGTCACATTCGACTGGCAGGCTTGCACAGCATCCACTTTGACCCCAAGACAGACTTGCGTTTCCATTACTTTTCAACGCTTCCACAACACCCTAATGGCATGCGGTTCTCTGCCTATGATGTGAATGGTGATATGTTGAGTTCCAACGAGTATTTTTCTATTGGTGGTGGATTTGTAGTGACAGAACGAGCTCAACCAGAACATGGTGAAAACATGTACTACAAGGAATACGATACAGCAGCTGTGGAGGAAACACGTGCACATCAGGATTTGGTGGTGGCGGCACTGCCCTTTAAGGATGCTCAGGATTTACTAGAGATTTGTGACAAGGAAAATCTGACGATTGCTCAAGTGGTTTATGAGAATGAATTGCATTGGAGGAGTGCAGATGAAATCAAGGAACGATGCATGGCGATTTGGAATGTGATGGACTCTTCTATTCGAAATGGTTGTTTGACCACAGAGGAGTATTTGCCTGGTAAGCTGAATGTGCGCAGACGTGCTCCTGGACTCTATCGTAAACTACAACGTGGTTTGTATGGATCTGCACAGGAAGAGAGAGGAGGAGTGGGTAGAGTGAATTCATCCAAAGGTGTGGTGGATCCGAGTCAGGACAGGGCTGTGGTGGAGCGTCGTTCCAAGCAAGTTTTACCATTCCGCCAACAAAGGCGCATGCTCCTGCCTGCATTGGATTACTTGTCAGTCTATGCAATTGCGGTGAATGAGGAAAATGCTGCGGGTGGTCGTGTTGTCACTGCACCCACGAATGGATCAAGTGGCCTCATTCCGTCTGTCCTCAAGTACTACTTGGAATTCTTTTCAGATCATCCTGAACGTGATATTGTGGAATTCCTGCTCACCAGTGCGGCTATTGGCATGCTCTTTAAGCGTGGCGCAAGTATTTCTGCAGCTGAAATGGGATGTCAAGGGGAAGTGGGAGTGGCGTGTTCCATGGCAGCAGCTGCCTTTACTGCAGTCATGGGTGGTACAATGCAGCAAGTGGAGAATGCAGCAGAAATTGGAGTCGAACATAACCTAGGACTCACATGTGATCCAATTGATGGATTGGTACAAATTCCATGCATTGAACGCAATGCCCTTGGCGCCGTCAAGGCCGTCACTGCTGCTCAACTCGCATTGAATGGTGATGGATTGCATCGTGTGACCTTGGATCAAGCCATTGAAACCATGCGACAGACTGGTATTGACATGCAGAGCAAGTACAAGGAAACCTCACAGGGTGGATTGGCAGTCAATGTTCCTGTTTGTTGATCCATGCCCTTTTTCCACAATAGTCTTTTGCATATATACATATGTTTCAATAATAAAGAGAGAGTGAGGCGTTATTTATTCCTCCACTCCTCCTCACATGCCCAATTATGCAGAGGCTTCTTCCTTCCTCTTGAGGAGCAAACCCTTCTTGGCGAATCGTTGGTTACGCACAAACTTGGGGCAAAGACCCTTCATGGAGCGGAAGTTGTGCTTTGGGGCCTTTTTGATACCGTTACGGTGAGCCTTCTTGTTCTGGTTGTGGTTGGTGTGATTCTTGGACTTGGACATTGCACTAGGAACGCATGAGCACCTGTGGGATGAGGAATGATGGATGGAATGGATGAATGAAGGCGGATTGAGGAATCACGATGCACTTTTGGACATGGTTGATGATGTGGCTGCGTGGATGCACCGTGATGATGGATGACTGGATGCATGGTGGGATGGATGGATGCATGTTGGTGATGTTGATTACCTGGTTGTGAAACTTGGCGCGAGAGACCTTTGCACAAGTCCACCAACGCCATCCTCCACTTTTATGTACACAAATCACCATTACCTTTATTCATCACCACCCTTGGCCACCTCTACTCGTTTGGAGCCCACTTCACCCCAATTGGTGGAGAGGACGGTACCTTGACTCTCAGTAAATGATTTCATCATGGCACGCCTTGTATCTTCATCTGCATCCTTGTACAACATTTGAAAGAGAGCATTCACGCCTTCAGGTTTGTCTTCTTCCACGCCCTTTGCAACATTGTCCCAGTTGGTTGAGCCTTTCTTGCTGGATGTAGGATAACTGGGAGGCGCTTCATTGGTGACGCTTGGTAAGGCTTCTGTCACAGTTGGATCACCTTCCAGCGCATTCCATTTGATGGTGTCCTGAGCCTTCTTCAATTTGACTTCTACTTTGGTACTCAATACTTTGTAGGTTGATTCAGCAGGCACAATTGGATAGGAAAGATGATCGAAATCTTGCACGTATTCACTACCTGTTGGAAGACGCAGGGAAATGTTGATCTAAAGTGGTGGTCAGAGTAGTTGAAAGTGGGTGGATTACAGCGCGAGGTTCAAAGGTGATGGTTGCCGCATCCTTGGCTAATCCTTTGACGAAAATCTCGATCGTCACATGGGATTCATTTTGATACCACTCGTGTCTAGTTGGATGAGGATGCTGGTGGATCGGTCAGTTTGCCTAATTTTGGTGGTGGACATGAGAATAAATTCCTTACGTCATGACGTTTTTGCTTCGTCGTTCCATGGCTTCTCGACCCAATCGTTTGATCAACACAAAGAGCCCCTACCTACTCGCACGACTTTATGCATTATCTGGTATGTGATGGATGATTAGCAACACGCCTACAACCCTGTGGATTGGTATCCTTGGAGCAAAGAAGCGTTTGATCGAGCTCGCAATCAAAACAAACTCATCTTTCTCTCAATTGGATACAGTACGTGCCATTGGTGCCATGTGATGGAACGAGAATCCTTTGAGAATGAGCAAGTGGCCAAGGTGTTGAACGAGCATTATGTCAGCATCAAAGGCAAGTGGTTGTTGAATGCGTTTTATGAAGAGTGTAGTGGATCGTGAAGTCAATCCAGATGTGGACAAGGTGTACATGACTTTTGTACAAGCAACCACGGGCAGTGGTGGATGGCCATTGAATGTATTTCTGACGGTAAGATTCTTTTATTTACCTTTTTTTCATTTATGTAGCCTGAACTCTTTCGTATGACATTGCATTGTGAGACTGATTGCATGTAGCCGTGTTTGGTGGCACGTATTTTCCACCTTTTGACAAGGGACGCAGTGTGGGTTTTGTTGGTATTTTGGAACGATTGCACGGTTTATGGAAGGAGGATCCTGACAAGATGCGTTTGCATGGTGGAAATGTTGTGGAACAACTCAAAGCATTTTCCAGTCAATCAAACAAAGAAGATCCTTTGCCTCAATTGGATAGTGCAGTTGCCAGACGCACCTTTCGTACTTTGGACATGCAGTTTGACCCTGTGCATGGTGGCACACGCCATGCCCCAAAGTTTCCCACACCACCTCTTTACCACTTTTTGCTGCGTTATCAGGCTTACATGCGTCCCACTGTGTCCATGGATCAAGTGGATGACATGTCCATTCCTCACCTCCGCTCCTTTGCCCTTCAACACAGCATGGATGTTACTCATGCCTTGGAAAAGTCAGAGATGGTTGATAGGATCAAGTCACAACTGGTTGCACGTGAACAAGAAGCCAAGCATGCCTTGCACATGGCAACCTTTACGCTGAAATGCATTGCAGCTGGTGGAATCCATGATCATGTGGACAGTGGTTTCCATCGCTACTCTGTGGATGAACGTTGGCATGTGCCTCACTTTGAAAAGATGCTGTATGATCAAGCACAGTTGCTCACATTGTACGCTGAAGCCTTTGCCATTACCAAAGAGCCTGTGTTTAAAGAGGTGTGCAATGACATTCGTGCCTACCTTGTTGATCATTTGGTGGATGACAATGGTGGTGGTGGTGGTTTCTATTCTGCAGAAGATGCTGATTCACTTCCTACATTGGATGCCAAGGAAAAGAAGGAAGGAGCCTTTTGTACATGGACTTTTGATGAGTTGATGCAAGTGTTGGGTGAGGAGCGAGGACAAGTGTTTGCCTATTGCTTTGGTGTGACAAGGGAGGGGAATGTTCCGCCTCAAGTGGATGCTCATGGTGAATTGACTAATCAAAACGTGCTCTTTATGGCACACACTGCCAGTGAAGCAGCTATTGCTTTTAACCAATCTATGGAACAAATCACAACCATCCTGCAACAATGCTTGCATGACTTGAAGCAAGCACGACAAGCACGCCCTCCTCCTCACAAGGATGACAAGATCATCACAGCATGGAATGGACTTGCCATTTCTGCCTGTGCTCGTGCTGCAGGTTACTTACAAGACGCAACTTTTCTCACTTTGGCTGAACGTGCTGCTCACTTTATTCAAACAGCCCTTTATGATCAAGTCAGTGGATTGCTCAAGCGTTGCTATCGAGAGGGTGCCTCTGAAGTTGATGGATTTGTTGATGATTATGCCTTTCTCATTCAAGGCTTACTGGATTTGTATGAAGCGACTACCAAGGAGGGTTGGTTAGAGTGGGCACGTATGCTTCAAGCCAAGCAGAATGAGTTGTTTTGGGATGATGTGTTTGGTGGTTACTTTAGTGTTCCTGCTGACAGTGAGCACATTTTAGTACGTGTCAAGGATGACCATGATGGTGCTGAACCCTCTGCCAATTCCATTACTGCTAGCAATTTGCTTCGATTAGCCGCCATTACAGAGGAACAAAGTTATGATGACCTTGCTACTCGTTTGCTTGAAAGTATGGCTACCACTCTTTCCCAGCAACCTGCTTCATGCCCAACCTTGGTTGCAGCCCTCATGATGCGCTTGCAAACGGCTAAAACATTCACTTTTACTGGTTCACCATCAGACCCACTTTTGCAAGACATGGTCAATGCAGTTCGAACCACCTTTTACCCTAATCGAGTGCTTCAATTCAAACCAGCCACCACGGCTCCTTCTGTACATATTTGTGAACATCAAACCTGTGGGGCTCCACTCATGACACTTGAAGAATTGCACCAACATCTTTGAATAAAAGAATCTTTGCATTTTATTAAGAGCTGCCACTCACAGCAAGCTTCTTTAAATGATCCATAAAGACTTGCAAGCTCACATCATCCGTAAAGATGGCTTGGCCTTGAGGTTGACCATAACCACCAGACATGTGCGTGGTGGAAGGATTCAATTTGGCCATCAAGAAACGAGCTTGAGAACCATGTTGGTCGCACACAATGTAACGAGGGATGGGGAAACGATCAGCCAACAATTCTTGAGCATCCTGCTTGGGTACATCCAAAAGCAACTTGAAGTTTTCATAACCTTCTTGTTCTTGGTAACCAGCCTTGCGCCATTGAGCAACAGTTTCACCATGATGAATGAGAATGTGGAAAAAGGTGTCCAACAAAAGGATGGCGTCAGGCTTGACAGAGACGGAGTCAAGGAGCACAGGGTGAGGAGGTCCATCAAATCCATAGCTGGTGAGGGCAGGTTGGATCATGACCAAAGAATCACTAGTGCCTTCGTGGTTGAGGACGTGACGATAAAAAGCAGTTTCATCAGGACTGTTGTTGAAGACTTGAAGGAACTGAGAACGACGAAGATGGAACATGAATTGGGGGTAAATGGTAAAATTGGGTGGAAGTCTAAAGGTGGAAGGATCGTCCTTGCGGTACTCGGCAAACTTTTGACAGAGACGAATGAGCATGCGATCCAACCAACGCAACACATCAGGACTATCATCCAATTCAGCCTTAAAGACTGCAATACGGGCCATCAAGACGGCAGCGGCTTCTTGATCAAAACTGGTGGTGATTTCAGGGCTACCACCTTCCACCCAGTTACGAGCAACAGTGGTGACGCGAAGACGATACTGTCCACTCGCATGCTGGTAGTGGGTGATGAATTGAATCATGCCACGAGAACCAGGGGGAAGAGGGGTGGTTTGTTGGTTGGACACTTCAAAGTAAATGGCTTCAGTGGTCTTGGGTGTCAAACCACAAATCTTCCAAGAGGAGGTGCTACCAATACCAATTTCCGTGTCACCAACAAATGCAGTCTTTTTACCTGCACTTTGAGCACTACCAATCAAACCACAAATCTTGAGTTCCTTGGTGGTCAAGACATCCAACGTTGCATTGAAGGCCATGGTCAAGTGGCCTTGTTCATCCTTGACAAAGACACGTTGGAAACTTTGCTTGAAGATGGCGGTGTTGAAAGAATCGGAAAGGATGATGTGACCACCAGTGACGTTGGCAAGGGACTTCATTTCCAACAAACCAACTTGATCCAAACAACCAGCAAACAAATCCATAATGTGGGAGTTGGTGGCAGCACGCTTGGCAAGGGCTTCGTAAAACTTGTTGGCCTTTTTAAAGTGAGGTGCATGATCCTTTTCAATGTCGTGGTGAGAACGGATGCGTTCCTTCAATTCCACGCTGACCACGGTACCAGGACCTTCAGTAGGAGCACCACCAATGAACATCATGATGCGAGCACCAGTGTTGGGAAAAGCAGCTTCCAATAAGCCAACAGCGACGCTGGAAGCAACACCAGTGCAACGAAGTGGACGTCTGTCATTGGCAACGGGCCATGGATCACGTTGCAATTGTTCCAAGATGGAAGTCAAGGTGAATTCGCATTGCTGCACGGGGAGCAAGAAACGAGAGGCAGCAGGATTGACGGAAGGCATGCCACCTGGACGCATGGGCTGATTGGGTTGTTGTGGTTGCTGAGGACGAGCAACGGAGGACAATCCCAACATGTCTTGGATTTGCTTGGCGGTGTAATCTTTGGTACCACGGAAGACGAAGGACTTGGGACACTCTGCATACCCAATCTCATGTACTTGGGTCATGGTACCAAAGGTGATCAAACCAACCAATGCATTTGGAGGCAATAAACTCAAGGACACCACCAACGAGTCACGCAAAGCCTTCAAACTATCCTCTTCGAGGCACGTATCCACCACGTACAAGAAGATGGGAGGAACCACGGCAGGACGAGGCAACACGTACTCCATCGTGGTGAACTTTGGGATCAATTCAGCCGGGAGGTTCGTTTGGCTAATGTCACCATAATGTGGTGGAAGGGGATTGCGATTGAGGCAAAAGGGGCAAATCCACAACTTACCACGTACATCTACTTGGCAATAGGGATTGAGGACAGCACGACAAGGAGCTTTGCAGGTAACAGGTTCATAAAAGACTGGTTGGAGATCAGGCTTTTCCTTGAGGGGAGTGTAAAGGCAGGAGATGGGTACGACGCAACGGGTGGCTTCGAGGCGCGTACTAGGCCAAGCGTTCCAGGAGAAGCGTACTCCATCATGATCTTCAATATCTTCAAATGACATTTTTTGCAAAAAAAGCGAGTCAGCAGCTTTTCCCGATGTCCAGAGCCAACGAGAACATCGAAATCACCCAACCCTCTCCTGATCCACCCCCCAATGCTTGGCAAAGTGATAACCATCTCAATTTCGCAAACCCTAATCTCATCGTTTCCAACAAACGCAACCAATACGTCGTCAATTTCTCCCCCATCCCCTCCCCCCTGACACTGAACACCTGGTGGAATCTGGTCGTGCACTTGCAAACGTGATCACTTCAAATGGCTTTCGTTTTCTCCTGGTCAATGTTTACTGTCCCAACATTCGTGCGTCCCGTGCCCTCATGCGCACCTGGCTTCTCAACATTTTAATTGATGTCCCTTTCCCTGTAATCCTGGCGGGTGACTGGAATAGTGTGGAAAACCCCCTTGATCGTGGCTCCAATTCTACCTCCTACTCTGATGATTCTGATGAGCTCACAGCCTTTTACGCCGCTCTCCAAGTCAGTGACGTGTTCAGACAGCTTCACCCTTCTAAAGTGGAGTACTCATTCTATCGTGGCGATCAATCAAGCAGAATTGACAGGATATATCTCCCTTCCAATCTGGCTACATTGATCCAGGATGCAGATTATGTTCCCTGCCTTGGTTCTGACCACCTCAAGGGCCCCTTACTCCAACTCAAACTTCCTGGCTCCATTAACAGAGGCCGCGGCTACTGGCGAATGAACTCCTCTCTCCTCCACCTGCCACATGTATCCCAAGAGCTGAGCCAAATGATTGAAACCTACAAGCCCATCATCATGAATTCAGACTCTCCCTATCGTGATTGGCTAATTCTCAAAGGCAACATCAAGTACGCCCTAATCAAGTTTGCAAATCTGGAGGCTGCTGCTCGTAAACGTGCTCTTAAGGCTCTTACCAAGAAGATGATGTATTGCCAACGCCTATTGGAAGATTTCCCAGATGACCCTGACATGAAGATCCAATATCATCAAGCCGTGGAAACTCTAAAGGATGCTCAAGACAAAGCCTTTGAAGCCAAGAAGAAATTCACTGCGTCCAAATGGTTCTTTGATGGTGATTCCAACTCCAAATGTTTCTTCGGTCAATTCAAGACACAAGGTGCCTCCCCTATCCCTGGTCTACTTAATGAAGAAGGCGTGATCACCCAAGATCCAGCTGAAATGTGCAACTTGGTGGATGAATCCTTTTTGCAGACATACACTCCCGATCCCACTGACCCTATTGCACAAGAAGAACTCCTTGCCACAGTTACTACTGGCCTTGCTGACATGGAACGCACTGCTATTGATTCCCCCTTCACTCCTGATGAAGTCCTGTCCACAATGAATGCTTTGGTTGGCGGCACTTGCCCCGGTTCCGATGGTATCACTACTTCCCTCTTCAAACACTCCAAAGATGATCTGTCCACAATTTTCTGTGTTGTCTACAACCACCTCAGATCCTTGGAAACCATCCCTGAAGACTTTGCTCGTGGATATGTGACCTTAATCTACAAGAAAAATGACGCGCACTCCTCCGCCAATTATCGCCCTATTACCCTTCTAAATGTGGATTACAAGATCATGACAAAGACTCTAATGAGCCGCCTTCGTCCCATCATGGAAAGACTCGTTGGTCCAACTCAATATGCCTTCCTCCCTGGCCTTCAAGTCACAGATACAATGATGGCTCTCCACCTTGCAACCCAGTGTCAAATCAAGGAACGTGGCTCTGGCATAATCGTCCTGATTGACAACTCCAAGGCATATGATCGTGTCAACCATGATTGGTTGTGGATGGTGCTTGAACGTCTGAATTTTGGTCCTGGTTTCATCTCAATTCTTAAGAAGATTTATTCCTCAGCAAAATCTCACTTTTTGGTCAATGGTCATATCAGCCCTGGAATCTCCCTGGGTCGTGGTGTGCGTCAAGGTGATGCCCTCAGTTGTTTCCTTTACACACTAGCAATGGTCCCAATCTCCTCAGCCTGGCAATCGTACCCTGGTGTCTCTGGTTTTCCTGGTCTCCCCAATAGCCATGATCTGCGCATCCTTCAATGTGCAGATGATACAGCACTCCTCCTTCAAGACGCCTCCATGATCCTCTCCCTCCTTGAATGGTTAAACAAAGTACAATGTGCGAGCAATGCTCTAGTGAATTTTGACAAGTCTACCCTCATCCACCTGCCTCTTGGCACTCCAGTTGACTGCCCTTTCACTCAACTTCGACCTGGTTCATTTGTCCGTCAGCTTGGTTTCCTACTTGGTGTCACTGGTCTCGCCCTCTCTGAAGAAGCATAGCCTCGAAAACTCGAAGAATTAACAAATTTGGTCAAAACTCTCCTTGGTTTTCATCTACGCATCCCTGGTCGTGTCCTTGTCTTCAAGTCTCTAGTCTTCTCTAAAGCCCTGTTCCTTGGTCAATTGGTCCCCCCGCGCACTCAAGATCTAACCAAATTGGAAGAACTCATGCACACCCTTGTCTGGAACAATCAACGTATTGGCCACCTCACCCTAAACGTCTACAAGCTATCAAAGAAAGAAGGTGGCCTTGGTCTACCCAATCTCAAGCTACGCTTTCAGATCCAGCAAATCATGTTCATTCGTCGTTTCTATATCAAGCCCAATGGTCTTTGGCAACAAATTCTTCACTCCCAATTCACTGCCTGTGCCTCTCCTGCCCAACGCAAAGTCAAGTTCTTCGATCCTTTTGCTCAATCCTTTCATGGTATCCGTTTTGCCCTGCCTCCCCCTTGGGATACCTTTCGTGCGACTTGGAAATCTTTTGATGGCTGCCTCCGTGATCCTGTTTACTTTGAAGATGTCCTTGCCCAACCCATTTGGGGCAACTCCTTCTTTGAATGGAATACTCTAACCAATCGCAACAAGAAATACCTGATGAAATGTCTTAGCAAATGCTCCCGTGTGTCCACCTTCAATGATTTATGGAATGGTACTGCCTGGTTCATCCCTGATTGCGATTGCCTGCCTCTCACCAAGTCTACTCATCCCTGTGCCCTTCAAGTTGTTGTTGACTCCCTTAATACCTGGACTGACCTTGCCAACGCCCCTGCAGATGCTGATCCCACTCCCCTTCGCATGGTTACTCTTATCCCTCCTGATACTGCCGTTGAAGAAGAACAGATGCCAATTGCTAGCCTGACCTCTTCTTTCCTTTATGATGCCTATTCTGCAAAGTTCAATCCTCTGTCCCCCTGCCTCCAAGACCTCCACTCCTGGACCATTACTTTTGCCGAAGATTCTGCTAACTTTTGGTCTTATGTCTTTGATAGATGGCGCGACAAGCGTGCCTCCACTCTCCACTGGCAAATCTTGCATAATGGTCTCAAAGTTAGTTCACGCCTCTCTCACCACCCTGCTAATCCTGGTAACATGCACTTATGCGGTCTCTGCGATGTCCTTGAAACTGTCCAACATCTATTCTTTGACTGCCCAATTGTCAATGAAGCATGGCGTGCCTTCCTCCACCTCCTCCGAATGCTGTGGCCCAATCAAACGCCTCCCACTGCTGAACTCTCCTGGAATCTAGTCAAACAAGGCTTCTATACAATGGACCTGTCCCTACATGCAAAATCTGTCCTTTTTGGTCTCCATGGTGAAATGCTACGTGCAATCTGGCTCTCTCGAAACGATCATGCTTTTAATAATGTTCTAGCATCTACCATCATCATCAAGAATCGTTTTGCTACCCTGTCTTATGCACTACTTGATGCCATCCGCCTTTACTTTGCTAAGAAAAAGAAATCCTCTCACTTTCTCAGTTCATAGGGTGTCAACCAAGTTCTAGCCATACGTGTCAGTACCAAGTGTGCAGAAGTAATTTCAAGAACAGCAATTGTGGCACTTTTAGACATTTACCTTCTGTCTCTATGCTCCTTTTTATGTATCTTGCTCCTATGCATCCACCCTAAATTTTTTTCTACTGACTTGCTTTTTTTTATCTATTTTATTAAAAGCTTGGGTGGTCTATCCTAGACAAATGTTGTTAAATCAGATTAAAAGTATAAATGTGATGATACTAAGGAAAAGATAAAAAAGAACCACTACTAAGTTACAATTCTAAAAAGGCTAAAGTTTGAAAATAAAATATCAACTAAGTTTTGCTTAAAGAATAAAGACTATATATGCAAGAGCTCTCTAATTAAAGAATTTTGGGAATTTAAAGACTATTTAAAACTAATTAATAAAATCCATAAATAAATAAAAATAAAGTTATTAAAAAATTATAGTCTATTTATAAATTTAAATAAATTAGATAGAAGTAAAATATTATACTTTACTCTCTTACTGTAATAACTCTGTTTATTTATAAAGAAAAGAGTAGCTATACTTTTTCTACAACTTTCTTTTATATTCTCTTTTTTATATTATTACTTATATAAGTGTTATATTTACAAATATATAAGTATAGAGAGAGAGATAAGAAGAGTATAAAGACAGAGAGAGAGAATATAAAAGAGATAAGA
>QZWU01000108.1:0-33916 GCA_004114255.1 Acaulopage tetraceros
AAATCTGCATACCACCACGGAGACGAAGCACCAAGTGGAGAGTAGACTCCTTTTGAATGTTGTAGTCAGAGAGGGTACGGCCATCTTCCAACTGTTTACCAGCAAAGATCAAACGCTGCTGATCTGGAGGAATGCCCTCCTTGTCTTGGATCTTTTGCTTGACATTGTCAATCGTATCGCTGGACTCCACCTCGAGGGTAATAGTCTTGCCAGTAAGAGTTTTAACAAAGATTTGCATGTTGTTGTGTGAGATGGATCAAAAAGTGTAAAGTTGTGGTGACGGTTTCTGGTCCTTTGCTCCTTTTTATAGTCAAAAAGTGGATTTGTCATAACATCTCGAACCTTCTCATAAATTCTTGGCACATATGAGTCACAGATTTCACAATCAACTCAAATGTGTTTGCATTGACAAAGTGCCTGATGCAGATCAGTACATTAATCGAATCACTGGCTTCACTTATGATCCACGGATGCTGGCTCATCAGTCCATTGCACAGGATCATGCACTGGAACCTGAATCAAGTGACCGATTACGCATGATTTACAAGGCACTGGCAATCTCTAATTGTCTTGGTGAGATGCTGAGGACCAAGACGCGTTTAGCAACACGACAAGAACTTGAACTATTCCACGATGACATGTATTTGGATGAGTTGGAGGATTTACGTGACATGACAGCAAAGCAATTACAGGAATTCTCGTGGAGTTATCAAAGTGTGTTTGCGTGCAATGAGTCCTACTTTGCAGCTAGGTTGGCATGTGGCTCACTGTTGGAGTTGTGCAAGGCTGTGGCCGATAGGATTGTGAGGAATGGGGTGGCATTGATACGGCCTCCTGGACATCATGCAGAATACGACAAAGCTATGGGATTCTGTTTGGTCAATAATATCGTGGTGGCAACAAAGTATCTGATGGCATCGTGTGACATTAAGCGTGTCATGATTGTGGATTGGGACATTCATCATGGAAATGGGACACAAGGAGCCTTTTTGGAGGATGAGAGTGTGTTGTATGTGTCTATTCATCGGTATGAGAATGGGAAATACTTTCCAGGAACGCATGAAGGTGCACCCGAGCAAGTTGGAAAAGGCAGGGGAGTTGGAAAGACTATCAATGTGGGATGGTCACAAGCAGGAATGACCAATCAGGATTATCTGTACGCATTTGATAGGATAGTTCTCCCAGCAGGTAGGGAATTCCAACCAGACATTGTACTCGTTTCAGCTGGATTCGATGCTTCTATTGATGATCCAATTGGAGAGTGCAAGGTGACGAGTGCAGGATTTGCAGCCATGACACGGCAGTTGCAGTCACTTGCAGAGGGCAGAGTTGTTCTTGCATTGGAGGGTGGATACAATCAAACAGTCACTGCTGTTGCATTTACTGCATGTACACGAGCACTTTTAGGGGAACCTGTTCAAGATTTAAGTAAACCAAGTTGGATTGTTGCAGGTGGGAGTTCAGATACCAAGAAATCCATTAGAAAGCGTAACAAGTATGCTCCAAGTGATAAGGCAAGGCGAGATGTGGACAAGACCATTCAAGCACATTCTTCATATTGGAATTTTATAAAGAGTGATGATGACATGGTTGTAGATGAATAGAGATGGCCTTTTATTCTTGCATGGCTTCTGTTGGCTCTTGCATGGCTGCAGATGGTTCTTGCACTGTTGCTGTTGACTCTTGTGGTGGTGTTGGTGGTGGTGGTGATGGCAAGGAGATATCCATTTGCATAGCCTGTGGTTCAGGAGGAGCGTCCGCCACCTTGGGCTTTGTATCCCATTTCGACTCCAACACACCATTCGTCATTAGGATTTCCTTCCACTTGTTCATTAAATCCTCTGCTCTACATCTGAATTTCCTTTGGATTTCAGTTTCATCGTTTAGGGGTGTGGAAAGGCGATGCATCAACTTGCCAATCTTGGTTTCTTGCAATAATTCAACGGTTACTTTGAACTCATCCAGTTCTTTGTAGTAACGTTCCGCTTTTTCATACTCTTGTTCCGTGATATTGTCTTTGAGCATAAGTTTTTGAATTTTGTGACGTAAATACAATAGTTTTTGTGATGGATCCTCTACAAGAATGTCAATCATCCATCACAAGCAGCGTACCTGAATTTGCACTCAATCTGAGTTTTTCCACAGCATGTTTGATGTCTTTGGCAGGCCGTTTGATCCCTTCATCTTCCTCTTGATGATCACCATCACCACCATTTTCAACTTGTCTTGATCGTTTCGTCACGGGCGTCTTGACCTCTTCTTCCTCGTCATCTTGATCCATCACACGTCGTTGAACTAATTTCTTGCGTGGCGTCGGACTTGTCACTTCACTCTTTCTACGTGGTGTTGATTCCTTCTTCTTTCGTCGTTCCTCCTTGCTGCGATCTTCCTCCAATACAAATCTCAATTTTTCTTCTGTTTTCTCAACATCCAACGCTTCCTTTAGTGCAGCCTCAAACCCCGTTTCCTTCTTTGACTGAGGGTCCTTTGAGAACTTTTGAAGGTTCTTGCGAAAAGGATAAATGTTGTCTGGCGTGCAAAACCCGTAATTGTACGTGCCTAAAAAGAATACAGGGATATGATGGGATGGATTGGATTTGATTTCTTTGCGTGCAGCAACCGTCATTTCCTCTGGATTGACCACCTAATCACACACGATAAGAAATTGAGAGAGTGGAATGATTTACTCGACTTGGCCATGGGGAATATCCTTTTGCTCTAGCCCATACGATGCTACCAGGCAAGAGATGATTGACTTCATTTTGAGGTGGATCGGCCACCGATTGTGAGGAATCTGCCATTTGATTGTGTGTCAACGACCTTCAAAGAGGTTATACAGTTTCTAAAAAAATTAAAACTAGCAAAAAATCTTTTTTCTTTTCCTCTTCTTTGACTAAATCGAATCAAACGCGTTTTGTGGAATTCATCAAAGTACATTTGATCCCAACCTGCCGGCCTAATCGTATAGGTCAAACATGGTCGCTACTAAAAAGGTCAAGAAGTCTGCCGACAACGTCAACACCAAGCTCGCTCTTGTCATGAAGAGTGGAAAATACGCACTTGGATACAGATCAACCTTGAAGACGATCAGACAAGGAAAAGGTAGGGTTGGATTTATGTGCGTATTGTAACTGAGGACTAGCCAAGTTGGTAATCATTGCTGGAAATTGCCCACCACTCCGCAAATCTGAAATTGAATACTATGCCATGTTGTCCAAGACTGGTGTCCATCATTACACTGGCAGTAAGTTGATGATTCGTGTGGTGATACTGACGTGAATTAGACAATATTGACCTTGGTACTGCCTGTGGTAAATACTTCCGAGTTGGATGTCTTTCTATCACTGACCCTGGAGATTCTGATATCATCAAGGGAACTGCCGGTGAAGCCAGTTAAATAAAAGGAGAACATTTGCAACGAGAGTGAGGCAAATTGAGACGAGAAAACTTTTATGAGACTGTACAAAATTGGAATCGTGGGGGATTTGTCAGGAGTGGATTTGCTCAACTCCTTTTGCAGTGTTTTAAATGAGGATGCGGGCTACTTTCCACCAAGGTACGGGCGTAGAATGCTGACACTGGATGAGCAAGGCGCTTTATTTGAGGTGGAATATTTTACTAATGATGATGTAACACTCTATCATCAGAAGTTTAGGGATGCGGAAGGGCTTCTTATCGTGTACAATGTATTTTCAAGAGAGTTCTTTGAAGCTGTGGAGCAATATGTTGAGGTTATCCGTCTTGTCAAGAGTGATGAGGATGTTCCAATGATGATTGTCGGCCACCTCACTGCTGGGCACTCCAACAGGCTTGTGTCAAAGGATGAAGGGATTGAACTTGCTGAAAAGTTGGGATGTGATTTTGTTGAAGCTCAAGTCAAGTCGTCAGTGAATGTGGAACTAGCCTTTATTAGACTAGCTCGCAAAATACGCGATAATGATCCTTATTGGAGAAAGAAACCAAGGAAGCCATCCACCTGGGAGACTCTCAAGCGTCGGCTATCCTTCCGCAAGTGACTGTAGTGACCTTCTAAGCAGTCGCCAAACTTTTTATGAGATTATACAAAATTCTAGCACTTGAGCATTATAGTGATTTTGAGGATTCCGGACATGCATTGATTATAGCCTTTGGTGATGTATACGAAGAAGGGTTTGTGCCACCACTAGACTGGCTTTATCGTAGACAAGCTACTCTGGATGAAGAACCTTGTGTTATAGAAACAGACTTTCTGCATAGTAAGCATGAACTCTTTGAAATACGGTCAGAGTATGCTCAAGGCTTCCTTGTCATGTATGATATTGATTCAAGGAAGACATTAGAAGCAGTGGGCAAAATCATTGAGCTTGTTCGCCGCTTTAAAGGAGATCAAATCCCTTTAATGATTGTCGGTTACTTCTCTGGTGAGTTGCAGAAGAGGCAAGTGTCGAGGGAAGAAGGCATGGAGCTGGCTAAAAGGCACTCATGTGAGTTTATTGAAGCTTGTGTTCCGCTGCACATTAATGTGGAGCGAACCTTTTATACTATGGCTCGCATGATACGCGATAATGATCCATATTGGAGAAAGAAGCCATCTACCTGGGAGACTCTCAAACGCCGACTGTCTTTTCGCAAGTGACCTCAATGCATCCAGAGAGAGAGCTGGCTAAACAGTATACATGTGACTACATGGAAGCCAATACAGTGACATGGTTGAATGTAGACAAAGCCTTTTACGCTATAGCCCGCATGCTACGAGATAGAGGCCCAGATAGGCCAAAGAAGCAGTTGTCTGTATGGCAAGTTCTCAAAAGCCACCTCACATACAACACCTTTTTCCACTAAAAAAAAGTCATGGACAGTCCACCTCTTCCACCCACCACGCCTACACCCTATAATGTACTCGAATCCTCTGATTTTGCTGAATTGGATAATTTCGCAGACGATCAACCATTCCTGACTGCCAATGGTCCTTCCATCATTGAAGAAGATGACGTGGAGATTGATTTGGTATCGGATGCCAAGGCATTGGCCTTTACAGACACGTACGTGCTAGAATCCTCCACTGTCATCACAGAGAGTGCAACAGCCACCATCCCACTCTCTGATTCCACTCCAAAGCAACAATCCGCAGCATCTCGTCAGAGTTTTCGTGCTTCCCAGTCCTTCAATATGATACGCGACCATCGCATTGGTTATGCTAATTCATCTGATGAGGATGAAGAAGGTGTCAATACGCAAGATATGAATCGCATCAATGAAGTAGAGACGACATTGTCAAAATTGCTTGGAAACAAGGGACGTCGTAGGGCCACTTCCAAGCCATTCGGTAAGATGACGGACGTGGAATTGCGCATGTTGAGGAAACAGTTGGTCACCTTGCAAGTCAGGCAAGAGTTGGGTCATTTAGCCACATCCTGTTCATTGAAATCCTTGCAACCTCCTGCCTTTCCTGAAGCCAATGCAGCTTATGTGACACCAACGCCCTTGTTGAAGCACGCTTTCCATGAACACGTGTCCACCTTTCCCTTCCTCAAGGCTGCTGATCCAAAGTTTTGGCTCAAAGTACAAAAGTTCCTAGATGATTATAGGAAACGTGGTCTTGGTAAGAGTAGAGAGCCCCTTGAAGCAGGTAAACGAAAGCGCATTTACAAGAGATTGGAACGCGTCTCTGTTCTGCTCTACAACACTGCCATCAAAGTGAAGGGTGGCTCAACTGCCGCTGCTAATGGTGGTGAAGATGGAATGCAATCTGTGCGTTTGGACAAGATTTCAGAAAAACCCAATGGTGCCTTCCACTCTGAGCCCATTCATGATGCCCATGCACCACCACCACCACCAAGCATTCATGGTTTTCTTGTGGATGTGATTACTGTACGAGAAGGAGTGAGCAAAGGACGCTTCAAGACTTCTTACTATCCTGTACGTCTCCACATCACCTTTTGCCTCTAATCACCATGTTTAGGAATTCCTCATCAAGACCATCGAAAATAGTGGTCAACCTTTGCACGTTATCCATAACCACAAGGCCATCCGTAAACTTCAAATGGAACTCCGACGTGCTTTTCCTCAACTCATGATTCCAGTGGCACCTCAGCGCTATGAGCACAAGAGACAACAATTGGATGTGAATGGTGAACCCGTTGATTTGTATGCTGAAAAGGATCGTTTGATTGTCCGTGCATTCCTTCGTAAACTCCTTGCTGAACCTTTGGTGGCTAAATCAGACATTTTACGCAGATTCCTCACACAGGGTTATTGTGAACCCGGTTTTGCAGAGACTATGGATGCTGAACGTCGTCATGTTGCTGAAACCAAGCGCATTCATGAATTAGAACGTGTCAAACAGGAAGCTGAACGTAGAGTTCGTATGATGCAAGAAGACATGGGACAATTGAGGAAGGAGTTGATGAGTAATGGTGGTACTGATCGTCTCCTCAGAGCCCTTGAGAACATTGGAGAAGTGAATGAATTACCTGCTCACTATCAAGTAGTCTTCCAATGGGGTCGCATCAACTTTGCATCCTTCTTGTACCACACGTACTATGCCAGTGATGAAGCTCATGCTAAATTGGAAGCACTCAAGAAATCCCATGGAATGATGCCTTATCGCACATTAAAGGGCATTTTGATGATTTCCAATCCAACTCGCATGGCCAAAGCAATGGCAGATTTGTTCCTTGCTCGTCCATTTGGTGGAAGAAGTCTGATGCAACGCATGGTTATGGCCAGTCTCGCAGAAGAACTCAAATTCTGTACAAAGGACATTGAAGCCACTGCATTGGAAGTGGCTGATCCAGGTTTGTGTAAAAAGATTAGAGCCTATGTGCACAATCTTGATCAAAGGTACAAGGATGATCATGGCATGACGGATTCTCAACTCCTCACCAAAATCCTTCGTGACAGGACGCGTGTACCCATGCTCACTGAAGGTCAACTTGGCCGTGTGTGGCCAGATGGTCAAACTGCACCTCCAGACCAACAGTTGTGGGCTCGCCTTCGTCGCCTTTTGGCATTGGAAAGCAGAAGGAGGGATAAAGAACAAACTTCTGAAGTGGTCTATGAGGCCAGTTTTACAGAACTCATCAAGGAACTCGTTGCAGTAGTTTATGGGCCTTTGGCCAAAGTGTACCGTGCTGCCAATGTATCTGATTATGTGATGGACAGCAAGGCTTTTATTGATGATTTGATTGCTGTGGTGACCAATTTGGAGACTCAAATCACTGGTACAACTGGAAAGAATCCTCTTGATCCCTTTATTGACTTGTGCGAACGTCATCAACAGTCCTTTTACCACTTTGTGCACCGTGTTTACTCTCGTGATAAGGATGGTTTATTCAGACAATTGGCAGGTTGGTTGGCCCATCTCCAACAGTTCCTTAGTCATGGTGTTGTTGAATTGGACCTCCAATCCATTGTGGAACAGCACATTGCTCGTGATGACCAAGATGCCTTCATGAGTGACATGGATCGACTCAAGACCTATCGAGATGCATTGCAAGAGCGCCGTAATAAGAAATTGAGGGAACGTGTGGTTCGTGGTGGTGAGAATTGGGATGAAGATGAACTTGCACTTTTATTGGGTGAAATGGGATTTGATGCATCACCAGATGACGTGTATGAACTCAATGCGGATGATTGGGAAGAGCGTGAACGGGAAGAAGAAGCATTAGAACAAGAATTGGGAGGTGGTGGCATCATTGTAGGCCAGCGTACCAGTTTCCACAAATGGCGCAAGAGTATGCATCAAGGCAATCAACGCGGGTCCATCAGTGAACCTCCACCCATGGAACCTGATTTCGCAGTTCTTGGGGGCTTGGTGAACGAGTTTATCAGCGCAGCCTCCAAACGGTTCGCATAATGCACACCATTTGTGTTGTGTGTGTGCTACCCAGTCCAAGCAATCCTTTTTCATCTTTTTTCACCAATTCTCTTTAATCTCTTTTTCTAATTTACTCGTGCTATTTCTCTCTACTCCTTTAATAATACCCACATGCTCTTTTCATCTAATCGTCCACTTTTACTCGTAATTGGCCTTGTTGTAATATGGAGTACACATGCAACACCCGACCCATCTGGAATTGGAACAACTTCAGCCCCAATTAGTCGTACTGAACCAGGAAAGGCACCAAGACAAACCAGAATTCCTCTCAAGGCATACACCTTCTTCCTCTTCAAGTAATATGTATGTTGTTAGGTTGGTGATGCTTGTAAACCTCGTGATCGGTTTTCAACGTGTGCACCAGTTGGACATTGTCGTGACACTGCTTCCTTCTTTTCAAAGGCTAATTTCAAGTGTATTGCAAGGTTTGCAAAAGTAGGGGAAAGGTGCAAGGAACGTGGTGCACCATTACGCTGTGAACCTGGTTTGAAATGTAAGAGAAAGGAATGGTACAAGTTTTGGGCAGGTGGTGTATGTGAGAAGGTTGATGATAAGAAGAAATGAGGTGCATGTGTGCACATATACAGGTTATGTGTGGGAGTGTGTGAGACAGTTGAGTAAATAATGCTCACTTCAAAATTTCTTTTTTTGTGTTTATGGAAACTTCAAAAACGATTAGCTCAGCTTACCTCAAAGCAGATCGTGAACAATCAGCCAACAAGAAACAAAAAACAGGTGGTGGTGCTGGTACAATCAGTAGCTATTTTGGAACGAGAACGTACCAGTCAAGTGCACCAATCGCCAGATCTGCACCAACAAAAGATCCACAAGGAAAGCCACTTCGTCGTGCTATGCCCACCTTCCCAATGGGAACTATTGGACCTAATCTCACAGTCACTACGAGTGCAAAACCACCTCAGTCTGCTAAAAAGAATGGCCATGTGGAAAAAGATGACGCATTTATGCCATCCAAGCGTAAATCCCTTCATGTGAACACGTCCGATAGTTCTATGCGATCAAACAAGACTTCTGATAAGGATGTAAAGATCGCTCTTTCCGAGGAACAAGAACGCGTGTTTAATTTGGTGGTCAATCAAGGTCAAAGCATCTTTTTTACCGGTTCAGCAGGTAGTTGACGCGTTTTTAACGTGTATGATGCGTCATGTAGGTTGTGGTAAATCTCATTTACTCAGATGTATTATTACTGAACTCAAGAAGCGTGCACAATCATCTGGACAAGTGGCCATCACGGCTCCAACTGGAATTGCTGCATGCAACATTTCTGGATGCACACTTCATTCGTTTGCTGGAGTTGGATTGGGTAATGGTAAGCCAGATGATTTAGTTGGCAGGGTATTCAAGAATAGAAAGGTGTTGGAACGATGGAGAAATCTCAAGGTGCTTGTGATTGATGAAATTAGTATGGTGGACGGTGACTTTCTTGACTTGCTTGATTTGATTGCAAGGCAAGTTCGAAGGATTTCAAAGCCATTTGGTGGCATTCAGGTGGTGATGACGGGTGATTTCTTTCAATTGCCACCTGTTGCTGCTGGTGGAAAGGCCATCAAGTTTGCATTTGAAGCGAAATGTTGGTCGACTTGTGTCAAAAACACTGTTCATTTGAACAAGGTGTTTAGGCAGCGTGAAGACAGTTTTGTACGCGTGTTGAATGAGGTTCGTGTGGGCAAGTTGAGTCAGGAAACCATTGCATTGTTTACCAAATTGGCCAATCCACCAGACTATCCAGATGACGATATTATTCCAACTAGATTATTTGCACTTCGTAATCAAGTGGATAAGGCTAATGAAGAACGTTTACAGCAATTGAATGGGACTTCAGTGTCGTACGATGCTGTGGATCATGGCAAGGATCCCTTTCAAGTAAGCAAACTTGCTCAAAACTGCCTTGCTCCGACTACCCTGTACCTTCGCAAGGGTGCTCAAGTCATCCTCTTGAAGAACATTGACGCTACTTTGGTGAATGGATCGCGTGGAATAGTTATTGGATTTGAACACGTTAAAGAAAGAGGGCGAGATTATCCAATAGTGAGATTTGAAAACAAGCGCACAATCCTTGTGGTTCCTGATACATGGGAAGTGGAAGTTCCAGGTCAAGGTGTGGTGGCCAGTCGTAGTCAGGTTCCCTTGTTGTTGGCATGGGCCATGAGTATCCACAAGAGTCAAGGACAGACGATTGAACGTGTGCAAGTGGATTTGGGCAATGTGTTTGAAACTGGGCAGGCTTATGTGGCATTGAGCCGAGCCACTGGCACAGAAGGTCTTCAAGTACTTAATTTCAATCAACACAAGATTCGTGCGCATGAAAGGGTTGTCAAATTCTATGAGCAACTGGACAGCGCTTTGCAGTAGAGAGCCCCACCATCAAAAAAAAGTTTCCTCTAATTTTCAAGCGATCCTTTTGTGTCGCGAAACCGTTTCTACAAAAAGTACACCTCATCTCTTTCCAATATTAATTCTGTAGACCAGTTAATGAGCCGATTACCCAAGTTTGGCAGTGGTCTGCCACAACCTGGAGCATTCTCATCACCATCATCAGGAATGGCATCCAGTCCTGGACATATGCGCAAAGGATCCAACCACATGCGTACTCCTGGTGCTTACTCTACCCCAACAAAGAGTTCCAATAGTCTTCCTCCAATCGATACTGATCTTGGTTCATCACCTCCTGCCAACACCACATCACCTCTCTCCAAGTATGCTGCTCAGTCTGGGCAAGCACCTCAAGTGGCCATGCATCAACGTAGATTGACCAATGAGAATTTGCATCAAGTGATGAATGGAGGTACGAATGGTATGGCTCAACCACCAACAGGACGACCTGGATTTGGTAGAGGAAGAGGTCAAACTTCTCCTCCCAATCAACCACAGCACTTGCAGCAAGGTATGGTGACACCACAAAGAGGTGCTTCACGACCTGGATTTGGTGCACGATCACAGTCTGTTGGGCCGCGTCAGAACATTGGGCCACCTCCACAACATCCTCCACCTCCACCTCCACCTTCTCAACCTGGATTGATGGCTAATCCTGCGCCAGGTGCACGTCGTGTGTCCACTGGTCGTCCTTCTCAAACGAATTCAGCATTGGCTGCTGGTGAACGCGTCAAAGTGGACACGATGAATATTGAAGGTACATTGAGGTATCTTGGACCAATTGGAGTGAAACCTGGAATTTGGGCTGGTATTGAATTGGACCAAGTTGGTCAGGGTAAGAATGATGGAAGTGTTGGAGGGTAAGTGCTGCACATTTCACGCTTCTTCATCATGCTTGTAGAACATCCTACTTCTCATGTCCTCCAAAGACTGGTATTTTTGTACTTGCTAGTAAAGTGAGTAAGCCTGAAGGATCCGTCATGATGTCAGAAACCATTTCTGAATCACCTATGCAAGAACGAGCCCCACCTTCCATGCCAATGGCCACACCTCGCAATGGATTGAGGCGTCCAGCATTACCATCTGATGCACAACCAAACAACAAATCCTTGCAATTTCAACCAAATTCACGTGCAAACAAGTTTACTGGCATGACTGCTCAACAGTACAAGCGTGCTTCATTACTTGGCCAAGTTCCTGGTGGTCCAATTATGACTCAAGAATTCGTCCCGCCACCAGGACCTGCTCCACCTCAATCTCGTGGTGGCCATGCTCATCGACTTTCTATTGGAAGAGGAGGTATGCCAGGAATGATGCCAGGACCTCCACCTGTAATGAGTCCTCAAGGAAGTAATCCACGCCGTGTATCCTTGATTGATGCAGATGAGTTTGCGAAATTGAGAGTGCGTTTGGAAGTGGTTGAAGCAGAAAACAGATTGCTCAAAGTACGTGATCAACAGCAACAAGCACAATTGGCTGCATCTGAAATGTTGGAACGTGGTGTGGTGGTGGAAGCACAAGCAGCTATTGAAAATAGTGGTGAATTGATGGCATGGCGTGAGCGTGTGGATGTACTTGAAAAAGAACGTGCTCACCTTGAAGCTGAAAAGTCGAATTTGGAACGTGAATTGCATGAGGTAAAGAACAGACGAATCAGCATGGCAGGTACACTTTCTGGTTTGGGTGAGGAAGAAGAACACATGCTTCAATTGACTGAATTGCTACAAGAGCGTGAAAAGAGAATTCGTACATTGGAAGAAGAGTTGGTTGTGACACGCAAGGCCATTACAGATGGAGATGCAACTGAATTGCTACAGCGCGTCAAGGATTTGGAAGATGCTCTCGCTGAATCTGATCAAGCACTCATGGCCAAGGAAGATTTGGAACGAGAATTACGTGAACAAATGGAACGGTTACAGACCCTTGGTGGAGGCAATGTGACAAATGGACGGGCCAGTGCAGATCCATCAAAAGAGTTGGAACGAGTCCGCAAACGCATTCATGATTTGGAAGAACAATTGGAAACCAAATCCATTGAAATGGGTCAGTTGAGTGCACGCCTTGACCGCAACTCCACTGAACATGACAAGGAAAAGACCATTTTACAAGAAACTGTCAATCAATTACGCCAAGCAGGTCAAGAAACCATTGCCATTTATGAAGAGAAATTACAGAATTTACATGAAGATCATTTGTATGATTTACGAGACTACCAACAGAATGCTGGGGATCAAGTGGATATCCAAGTGCTTTCCACACTCAGGATGGAACAGCGTGAACTTGCCGAACGTATCCAAGCATTAGAAGAAGAAAAAGAACTTTTAATTCAAGGTGGGCAAGAGACCATTGAAGTGTATGAATTGCGCGTTCGTCAACTTAAAGATGAGTTGGATCGCATTCGTAATCAAGAGATGCAAACTGGTGTTGTGGATGACTCTATGCGATTGCAATTGGAAGCAGCCAAGGAAGAGGTACTTGCTATCAAGGAAGCAGCTGCAAGAAATGAGATGGAACGTGCACAACTCGAAAAGGAATTGGAAGCACTCCGATACGAAAGCATGCGATTGGCAGCAGATGCAGCAGAAGCTTTGGAATTGGGTGAGAAAGCGAGCCAACAAGTGGAAGCTCTCATGCAAGAAAAAGAACAGTTGCTCCTTCGATTGAAAGAAGCTGAAACTCACAGCATGGACGCACGAGCCAGCATGGAGCATGAGCGTAAACAGTCTCAAGGTAGCATGGAAGAGGTCATTCAAAAGCAGATGGAAATCGATGATTTACGTGCTCAGATTGAAACATTGAGTGTTGAAAGGAATGAGTTGGAGATTAGAGTACAAGAATTGGAGACTGCAGAGTTGAACAGAAGTGTCAAGGAGGTGGAGGATATGGTTGTGTTGCAAGGACACAAGGCAGAAGCCACCAAGATGGAAAGAGAGTTGATGGAGACACGCAGTGCATTGCTTGAAGTTCAAAATCAAGTGGTTGTACTCAGGCAAGAACGCGATGAAGCAGCCAGTCGCCTTGAACAAGCTGTCGTTACTGCTGGTGGTGGCATGTCCTCTGATGTTCAAGAACTCCAAACTCAATTGGCTCAATTCCAACAATTGTACAATCAAGTCAAGCAAGAGAATGTAGACTTGACTGAAGCTCAAGATCAATTGGTCAAGGCTCATCAGGCTGTGGAGAATGAGTGTTTCAAGTTGATGGATGAATTGGAACGCCTTCACTCTGAACAACTCAACCTTCCCTCAGAAACCACGGAATCCATGGTGGATGGTGGTGGTGATCAACAACAGCAACAATCATCCTCTGAAGACTCTCAAGTGCTCTCTCGCCAATTGGCAGAGAAACAACGTGTGCTTGATCAACAATCTCAGACATTCCGAGATGAAATTCGTCGATTACAACAAAAGAATGCTGAATTGGAACGTGAAAAGTCAATGGAAGTGGAATCCCGTGAAAAAGATATTGCAGACTTGGAGAGTTTGGTTGAATCCAAGATATTTAGAGAAGCGGATTTAGAAGAACAATTGGAACGAGAAATGAACAAGGTGCGTGAATTGGAACGTAAACTCAAGGCGACCACTGGTGGTGTCGATGCTCCCGACTCTCCCACCAAACCACGTCCCTCCACCACCAAAACGACTCATGCCAGACGAGATAGTAGTGAACGCCTCTTTTGCGAAATTTGTGAAATTGAAGGCCACGATATCATGTCCTGTCCAGCCGTCATGGGTGGAAGCAAGACCACGTCTGGTGGAAGTGCAATTGGTGCAATGGGAACGACTGTCAAGGCCACCACTGTTGCAGCAGATGATGATTACGATGATGACGAAGATTTCGACAAGCCTTACTGTGAAAACTGTGAAGAGTTTGGTACCCATTGGACAGAAGATTGTCCAAATGGGGACGAAACCTTCTGAGGAGACGCAGCGCAGCCGCGGTCCATTCATGCAAAACTATCCCACACCGCCGCGGCTATTGATTCAGGGATAGATGACAAGGTTGCACATGTGCTTGATGGTGCTAAACGTGTTATTGAAATGCAAGAAAAACTCTTGGAAGCCAAACGTCTTGAACAGTTGGAGATTGCACGATTAATGGTATTGCAAGATGAACAAGATGCTCTTGAATTACAGGACATGTACTTGCTTGCTCCTACAAGTCTTACGTCACTGCGTGCACGTGTGCTGCGCTGGTTAATGGCTGTACCTTTGGGTGCTGATCCTTGGTAAACTTTTTCTCTCTCACTCTCACTCTCAATACATTTCTTTTCGTTTATTCAATTTAAAGGGATTGTAAAAATCTCTATCAAAGTGAATGTTATGCTGCCTTGCTTGTTGACGAACCCATCGTTCGTAAAGGGGTGCAAGTGGCCAGGTTTGCACGCCATCTAAAAGTGTGCACACGGACTCCCATGAACCTTGAGCAACGCATAATCGAAGCATGGACCATGCCAATCCATCATCCTGATCACTTGATTTCCAAATGCGGAGTGCTTGGCGGGGTTCAAGGCCTTTTGCCCGTATTGCAGTTGACCAGTATTGTGCATCCAATGCCTCATCATCATGTTCCATTTCATAAATATCGTCCTTGTAGAGTGAGAGTTCTGCAGTTTTACTTGCAGCGTCTTGGGTGGATCCAGTGAGAGCGAGACGTCTCCATAGGTTGAGTAAGTCAAGTCTGAGTGGAATAGAAGGTCCGTATCGCATCAGAGTGGTCATGAGGTGTCGACCAGGAGTGCTGTTCATCTTGTCCAATTTAGCCATAATGAAATCTACTTGTAACATGTTATTTTCACGACATGCAATGTAAAGGTCTGTGTTGAGTGATGCCACGGTATCTGGGATGTTTTCTGTGACCATGAGGTGTCTTAATTTTGTTATTTGAGTGGTGAGATTGAGTCGATGGTTACCGAGGATGTCCAAGGTTGGGTAAGAGTGTACGTAATGATAAGCGAGAAACAGGAGGGACCATGGTGCTGCATTATCTGTCATGTTGTGCTTGTGAAGTTTGTAAAAGATGGATTGAGCGTCAGCCAAGCGTGTTTTTGTGTCATTGAAGAGAGCCGTGAGTTGTTCTTGTGACTGTTTGTCTGGGAGTGAATTGAGGAGTTGAGGGTCAGTTGGTAGATTTGTGGACAGTGGTGGGTGAATGACGGCTGATAAAAGTCGATAACAAGTTGCTCGGTATTGCCGGATGTGCGTGGAGGTGCTGAGCCGTGCAAAGGCATCCATGGCTGGTTTGATGTGATTGGGCGTGCGTAGGAGTTTGATGGTGGACAATTGATTGTATGGTTCAAGTGAAATGCGCTGTTGGAGAGCGGAGAGGCATGCCATTAGCCTGTCACGGAGGACATGTTGCTGGAGTTGCTGGTGTATGCGGTCGCGTAATTGTTGTTCCAATGGCACGTTCAATTGATTCGCATCCAATTCAAGTACTAAAGCAGTTGCCAAATGATGTTTATCCAATGCTGCTTCCATGGCACCAACAAGAAACCGTGGTACATTTGCTTTGCTTGACGCGTATTGAGGTGCACGATGCTTCAAATCTCTAATCAACAAATGGGTACGAACAACTTCTTTTTCCACGTAAGCTGTGTCCTGGGACATGCGAGTAGAATAATGACGCGTTCCACGGTGACAATCCAGCAGCCATCTTTGCAAGCACGATGAGAATTTCCGACACATTTTTATTCTGGAAAAGTTTTCCAGTCCAATTCGTTGTTCAAATCCACTGCGAGGTCGTAGAGATTGTGGCAGCGTTGAGATGTGCGTTCCTGGATGGAGAGTTCAAATTCTTGTTGGATGATTTGACGGCGTAATTGTTCGTAATCGACCAAAGCTCTTTGTCTTGCCTTTTCGCCCTCTGCAATCTAGTTTAATCAGTTGTGAGGAGAAGGGGGTGTGCCTGTTGATCAAGGGATGGTTGAGCAGGTGGTGGTGGTGGTTGATGGGTTGACATGAGGACTGGACTGCTTTTTGATCTCATGTCCAAGGCACTTGATGACGATGATTTGGACGCGTTTTTGTATGGATCAACCAATCAGGCACAAGGAGAGATGAAAGTGGATGAACAGGCGGGGGATGAGGAGAGTGACGATGTAACGATCGACTGGTGTTGGACTTGACAAATTTGTAGGATATTGAAATTGTATTGGATAACGCTCAAGCACGCGCACCAGAAAAGTAACAGTGGCCACTGTGCAAGTCTTACGCTGTGTATAGGACAGGTGCTTTGGTGAATTTGAAGCATCAACCAGCCACGGCAGGAGCACAAGGTGCCCAACCAACTCAAGGGACGGATGGACTTCAGGCCACAGGACAAGCAAATGCGACTGTATTGGATTTGGATGCTGTGGGTGAGTACAAGGGAAGAAGCATTTTCGAGATGGATGCAGAGTCATTTGAAGACAAACCATGGCGCAAACCTGGTGCTGATATTACGGATTATTTCAATTATGGATTTGATGAACACAGTTGGAGGGTTTACAGTTCACGTCAAAAGCAAATACGGGAAGACAAGTCATTGCATGAGCCTAGCAGCAGCAACGAGTTCTTTATGGGACTTCCAAGTGGACCTTCTGTCAACAATCCTATTGCAGCTGCTGCTGCTGCTGCTGCCATGAGGAGCGTTATGGCCATGAGAGGTGGATATGCTGGTGGTGGGAGCAGTGGTGGTGGGAGAGGACGTGGTGGAACGAATCCACAATTTCCCTTTCCAATGGATCAAAACATGTGGAATGCTATGCAACAACAACAACAACAGCAGCAGCAGCAGGACAAGAGCAGAGACTCGAGACCCTCTCAAAGGGATGAACCTGATTACAGAAGGAGGTATGGAAGGAGCAAGAGCCCAAGTGAACATTATCATAGGCGAAGCAGACATTAATCAACATCCTTCTTTGCTTCACCCCTTGCTACACGCCATTCCAATGACCCTGACTCACGTTGAGGCAAGGATTCTGAGGAGGAGGAGGGAAAAGTGGAGAAAGGATGGACGGCTTGGTGACGTTGAAGCACTGTCTGTCGCTGCTCAGGAGCAAGTCCTTGCATCAACTTTTGATTGAGCTCCTTTAAAAAGGTTTTGAGCCATTCTTCTGTGACCAGTGTGCGTCTGAGCAGCACTTTGTCCCATTGTTGTGTGTAATGCCGTGTCACATCCACCACTTGATACTCTACACACATATGTATGATATGGCAAGATGAGTGTAGCTACCATTGATGGCAAAGATATAAGTCAATTGCTTACCCCATCCACTCTCATACAACAGAGGAGTATCAAAGGCAGCTTCACAGGCATCACAATGGATCCAACGGTCCTCCAAATAAACTTCAGTCCACACATGATCAGTAAAATCCTGTACTAGCCTGACTGGATGACCCATTGCCCGCACAAACAGTGTGAATACATTGGCCCATTCCCCACATCTTCCTTTACGCGTATCCAATAATACACCAACATCACTAGTGAGGAATAAGCACAATAGTCAACAAAGCTTGCTTGTAGCGTGGAAAGGTAACTGGAGTATCGCAACTGACGCACGTGTAATGCTCAACCCTAATTCCATCCTCTACAGTGGTGGAGGTGTAACTCGTGTCTGTGGAGTTGCAGTGTGTGCAGGGAGGCTGATTGACCCAAGTAAAGAATGAAGATTTGAACCACTGTAGCAAAGATGGAATATCTGTGACGCTATCTGGAATCAAGGACTGTGCTCGTGCTAGGTGAATAGGGTCCTCCCTGTGAGACTTGACAATGTTGTAGCCATGTTGTAGTTGGTTTGTGACGTGCGTGGTCATTTAAAGGAAAACACACTGTGACCACCCTCTCTGATAAAGCTCTCTCTCTCTCTCCCATGTCCACTTGCACCCTTTCACTGCTCAGCAGCAACAACAGAAGCAGTCATATTAAACACGTAAAATGTCCTCCTCGTATCATATCACGTGACCTCTCCTACAAAAATTCACACGGCTCTGCCAAGCCCCAAATTTCTTTTTTCATCAAAACTTTCATCTGTGTTCCGCTCGTTTCTACAAAGCGTCTACGTCTCTCTCCCTTTTACTGAAATCTCTCTCTCTCTACTCTTTGTTAAATAACTCGCAACATGGCCGATAGTGACGTCCCAGCTGTACGTAGCTTTCCTCATCTTTTTTCCTCCTTTTATTCATCATCTGTAGCTTGTCATCGATAACGGTTCCGGTATGTGTAAGGCCGGTTTCGCTGGTGATGATGCACCACGCGCCGTCTTTCCCTCCATCGTAGGTCGCCCAAGACATCAAGGTGTCATGGTTGGCATGGGTCAAAAGGACTCCTATGTTGGTGATGAAGCTCAAAGCAAGCGTGGTATCCTTACCCTCAAGTACCCCATTGAGCACGGTATCGTCAACAACTGGGATGATATGGAAAAGATTTGGCATCACACCTTCTACAACGAACTTCGTGTGGCTCCAGAAGAACATCCTGTCCTCTTGACCGAAGCTCCTCTTAATCCCAAGAACAACCGTGAAAAGATGACTCAAATCATGTTTGAAACCTTCAACACTCCCGCTTTCTACGTGTCCATTCAAGCCGTGTTGTCCTTGTATGCCTCTGGTCGTACCACTGGTATCGTTTTGGACTCTGGTGATGGTGTTTCCCACACTGTGCCCATCTACGAAGGTTTCTCTTTACCTCATGCCATCCTTCGTCTCGATCTCGCCGGTCGTGATCTCACTGACTACCTCATGAAGATCCTCACTGAGCGTGGTTACACCTTCTCCACCACCGCTGAACGTGAAATCGTCCGTGACATCAAGGAAAAGTTGTGCTATGTCGCCCTTGACTTTGAACAAGAGAAGCACACTGCTGCTCAATCCACTGCCTTGGAGAAGAGTTATGAACTTCCCGATGGTCAAGTCATCACCATTGGTAATGAACGCTTCCGTGCCCCAGAAGCCTTGTTCCAACCTTCCCTTTTGGGTCTTGAAGCTCAAGGTATCCATGAAACCACCTACAGCTCCATCATGAAGTGTGATGTCGATATCCGTAAGGATCTCTATGGTAACATTGTGTTGTCTGGTGGTACCACCATGTACCCTGGTATTGCTGATCGTATGCACAAGGAAATCAGTGCTCTTGCTCCAAGCAGCATGAAGATCAAGATTGTCGCTCCACCTGAACGTAAATACTCTGTTTGGATTGGTGGTTCTATTCTCTCCAGTTTGTCCACTTTCCAACAAATGTGGATCTCCAAACAAGAATACGACGAAAGTGGTCCAGCAATTGTCCATCGCAAGTGTTTCTAAAGAGTTTGCTGCCTTTTATAAAATTTTCTCAAGATGGAAAAGTTGGTGCATGCTGCTGATTTTGCTGCTTTGAAGCACAGAGATCAACGACGCAAAGATCCACAAATGACGCGTACTGTTTTATTGGGTTTAATTGTTGATGGAGTGTAGCCTACATCAATCACCCAATTGGAGTGTGTAGATTATTGACTTTGGGTGGAATCACTGATGTGGTTACACTTCAAGCTGCTTTGTTGCATGACACCATTGAGGACACGGATACCACCTATCAAGAGGCAAGCGGTTGTCCTCTCTCTCTCTCTCTTTTAAAGTAATGAAATCTTAGCTTGAAGGTGAGTTTGGTGCAGAGGTGGCTCAAGTGGTACAAGAATGCACAGATGACAAGAGTCTGTCAAAGGAGGAAAGAAAGCGTTTGCAGATTGAAAAGGCATCAAGTAAATCCGATAGAGCAAAAGCAGTCAAATTGGCTGACAAGTTGTACAATTGCAGAGATTTGCAACGAGTATTACCAAAGGGTTGGACAGAGGAGAGACGATACGAGTACTTTGTATGGGCGAAGAAAGTGACAGACAAATGTGGAGGGGTAAACGCGTATCTGGAAGAGGAATTGACAAAGTTGTATAATCAGGAATTGAAGTAGTGTCAGAATAGACTGTCTAATCTTGAATCAGAGGAATGGGCTTGTGGCCTAATGGATAAGGCGTCAGACTTCGGATCTGAAGATTCTGGGTTCGAGTCCCAGCAGGCTCGACTTTTTTTATTCTACTACTTGTGCAATCATCGCCTCACCTTTTATGCCAGCAAGGACATTGGCAAGTGCCATTCTTCCCATTGCATCCCTGGATTCTTGTGTACTTGTTCCAAGGTGAGGTAAGACGATACAATTGTTCAGTTTGAGTAATGGACTTGTCACAGGCAAGGGTTCTTGTTCAGTCACATCCAATGCTGCACTCTTAATCCATCCTTCTTTGAGTGCATGAAACAATGCACCTTCATCCACTAGACCACCACGAGCAACATTTACAAATACTGCATGCTTCTGCATCTTGGAAAAGGCTTCCTTATTGAACATGTGCCTCGTAGAATCTGTCAAGGCACATAGTGCAACCACCACATCCGATTGAGTCAACAGTGCATCCAAATCCACAAAAGTTGCCTTCAACTCCATCTCCACTTGTTCAGTCTTCCTTCCAGTAGAGTGATAAAGGACTCGTTCAATGCCAAATGGAAGCAGTCTTTTTACCACAGCCTGCCCGATTCGTCCCAACCCAACAATCCCAACAGTCTTGCCAGTCAATTGATTACCCAACATCCATTGTGGTGTCCAGTTTTTCCATTGATCCTGTCTCACAATATCCACTCCTTGCACTAACCTTCTCATGGCCATCAATATCAAGGCAATTGCAATCTCTGCAGTAGCATCTGTCACGACATCTGGTGTGTATCCAACCAGTATCCCGCGCTTGAGTGCTTCCATTACATCAATATGATTGTATCCAACACTATGCGTTGAAATCACCTTTAACCGTGGTCCTGCAGCATCCATCACCTCCTTATCAATACTTTGATCAAAGAACATGCAGAGTAATCCATCAAACTCACCTACAAATATCAGAAAAGTGCGATCAAGGCATACCAGTTGATAAATGAGCCAAGAGTTCTGAACGTGGCATATGCCCAGCTGTTTTCCATTGTACCACTTGTACACCCTCAAGGGATTCCAAGTCGGCTTGAGCCCCATCTGACAGTAAACGCGTCACAATTATTCTTTTCATGGAAAAAATCAATCAAAATTTAAAGCAAGAACGCCAAAAACGCTTGGAACAGAGTGATCAGTATGTCCCACTCGTTGGATCAACACCTGACCGGTACGCTGGTTATGAGACATCTCTCCCCATCAGCAATCCAATTGATCCATCAACCATGAGGCCATCGAAACGCACTTACACTGCTCCAAAAGAATTTCTTGATGAAGTGGCTCAATCAGCTGAAGATGATGATGATCCAATGGCTAATAGGCGTCAATCACGTACTATTGCTTCACGTGAGACGGAATACCAACAACGTCGATTTCTTCGCAAATTGTCGCCAAGTCGCCAAGATGCCTTTGATCAGAACACAGAGAAGGGTGATGAGCATCGTTCCTATGCTGAAGTGATGCGTGAAGCACAGATTGAAAAGGAGAAGCATGAGATTTTAGTGGAGGCTAGAAGAAGGGAAACAGAGCAAGCATTGGATGCAGAGAATGTGGCAGTGGAACAGGCTCCAAAGAGACGCAAAAGGTGGGATGAAGCCCCAGTGGCTGTACAAGCACCACAACTTGCACCTGTCGCTGGTGGATGGGATCACAGCAACGAAACTACACGCTCAACTGGTTGGGATGCAACTCCTCGTGTCGATACTGAAAAACAAAGTCGATGGAATCAGACTCCCATGGGTGAAACTCCAAAGCGATCTCGTTGGGATGAAACGCCTGTTGGTGTGAGTGCGATGGCATTTGGCGCCACTCCTGTTGGTAACAGTGCTCAGGCCTTTGCAGCCACTCCTGTTGGTACGAATGGTATGGTTACTCCTACCCCCGGTCAGGTTCCCATGACACCCTTGAACATTACACCTGAAATGGCCATTGCACTTCGATGGGAACGTGAAATGGACACTCGCAATCGTCCTTGGGCCATTGAAGACTTGGAAGAATTGCTTCCTTCAGCTGGATACAAAATCCTTGAACCACCTAGCAACTATCGTGTCACTCAAACGCCCTCTCGTGCGGTCCTTGGTACACCAACCCCCATGATTGGAAATATGCCCATTGCTGGCTTTCAGATTCAAGAAGACAGTGGAATGGTGCGCATGGACATGCAAACTGACTTTAACGATGCAGGTGACCTCTTTATCCGTCCTGAAGACATTCAATACTTTGGAAAGTTGATGGATAATGCAAATGAAGACACCTTGTCCGTTGAAGAACTCAAAGAACGCAAAATCCTTAAACTGTTGCTTAAAATCAAGAACGGCGCACCTCCTATTCGCAAAATGGCCTTGAAACAAATCACTGAAAAAGCAAGGGACTTTGGAGCAGGCCCTCTCTTTGAACAGATCCTCAATTTACTCATGTCTCCTAGTTTGGAGGATCAGGAACGTCATTTACTGGTCAAGGTCATTGATCGCATCATGTACAAATTGGATGACCTTGTACGCCCCTTTGTCCACAAGATTCTCGTTGTTATTGAACCCCTTTTGATTGATGAAGACTATTATGCACGCGTTGAAGGCAGAGAAATCATTAGTAATTTGACCAAAGCAGCTGGATTAGCCACCATGATCTCCACTATGCGACCTGATATTGATCATCCTGATGAATATGTACGCAACACCACTGCCCGTGCATTTTCTGTGGTCGCTTCTGCTTTGGGAATTCCTGCTCTCTTACCCTTCCTCAAAGCTGTGTGTCGTAGTAAAAAGTCATGGCAAGCAAGGCACACTGGCATCAAAATCGTACAGCAGATTGCCATTTTACTTGGATGTGGCATCCTTCCTCATTTGAAGAATTTAGTGGACATTATCGCACATGGATTGGAAGATGAGCAACAAAAAGTACGCACCATCACTGCACTGGCCCTTGCAGCTCTTGCAGAAGCTGCTGCTCCATATGGTATCGAGTCTTTTGATAATGTCTTGCGTCCATTGTGGGTTGGAGTTCGTAAACATCGTGGTAAAGGCCTTGCTGCTTTCCTCAAGGCCATTGGGTACATTATTCCCCTCATGGATGTGGAATATGCCAATTATTACACAAAGGAAATGATGAAAACACTTCGTGATCAGTTCTCTACTCCTGATGAAGAAATGAAAAAAATTGTGCTCAAGGTCATCATGCAGTGTGTGTCCACAGATGGTGTTACAGAAAGGTACATTCGTGATGAGATTATGCCAGATTACTTTAAACACTTTTGGGTACGTAGAATGGCATTGGATAGGCGCAATTACAAGCAAGTTGTGGAAACCACTGTTGAATTGGCAAAGAAGGTGGGAGTTGAGGAAATTGTTGCTAGAATTGTGGAGGATCTCAAGGATGACTCTGAACCCTATCGAAAGATGGTGATGGAAGCCATTGAAAAGATTGTCAAGCAGTTGGGATCAGCCGACATTTCACCTGAATTGGAGAAACCCCTCATTGATGGCATTTTGTACTCTTTTCATGAACAAACTCATGAAGATCAAGTCATGTTGGATGGTTTTGGTACTATTGTAAACTCGTTTGGATTACGATGCAAGCCTCATTTGGAGGCCATCGCTTCTACAGTATTGTGGAGATTGAACAATCAGTCAGCTAAAGTTAGACAACAAGCAGCAGATTTGATTGCACGCATTGCAGGTGTCATGAAGACTTGTGGAGAAGACAAAGTCCTTGGTCACCTTGGCGTGGTGTTGTATGAATATCTTGGTGAAGAGTATCCTGAAGTCCTTGGATCCATTTTGGGTGGATTGAAGGCCATCGTCAATGTAATTGGTATGAGCAGCATGACACCTCCCATCAAGGCAAGTTCTTCCTTTAACTTTTCACAATTAACCCTTAATAGGACCTTTTGCCTCGTCTCACCCCTATCCTCAAAAACAGACACGAAAAAGTCCAAGAAAACTGTATTGATCTCGTTGGACGTATTGCAGATAGAGGTGCAGAATTCGTCAGTGCTCGTGAATGGATGCGCATTTGCTTTGACCTCCTTGACATGCTCAAGGCTCACAAAAAGGCCATTCGTCGTGCAACAGTCAACACATTTGGTTACATTGCAAAGGCCATTGGTCCTCAAGATGTCCTCGCTACCCTTTTGAACAATCTCAAAGTACAAGAACGTCAGAATCGTGTGTGCACCACCATTGCCATTGCCATTGTTGCTGAAACCTGTGCTCCTTTCACCGTGCTCCCTGCCCTCATGAACGAATATCGTGTCCCTGAACAAAATGTTCAAAATGGTGTCCTTAAATCCCTCAGTTTCCTTTTTGAGTACATTGGTGAAATGGGCAAAGACTACATTTACGCCATTGCACCCATGTTGGAAGATGCCTTGGTTGACCGTGACCTCATTCACAGACAGACTGCTTGTACTACCATCAAGCATGTTGCTTTGGGTGTTTATGGTCTTGGATGTGAGGATGCTCTCACTCATTTACTCAATTATGTGTGGCCTAATGTGTTCGAAGTGGTTCCTCATATGCACAATGCAGTCATGGAAGCCATTGAAGGTTGTAGAATTGCACTTGGTCCAAATGTCGTGCTTGCTTATACGCTCCAAGGACTCTTTCATCCTGCCCGTAAAGTCCGACAAGTCTATTGGAAGATTTACAATAATTTGTACATTGGATCTCAGGGTGCTTTGGTGCCATTTTATCCTCGTGTTATGGATGAAGGTAAGAATCGTTATGAACGCTATGAACTTGATTACGTGATTTAATTAAAGACCTTTTTCACGACAAGCATCATTAAAGGATTGAACCAATTGTTGAGCAAGGCGCGTATATTCACTCGCAGGTCCATTGTATAATTCACAATTGGTGACAATTTGATTCATATCTTGGCGCACTTGGTCAATATGAGTGTAATCGCCATTATTCAACTTTTGTTTCATGAGATCAAGGTACATGGGCTGCTTGATGATGGTGTAGTAATTGGCAATGCCGTACTTGACTTCATCAACACGCTCAATAAAAGGCTTGGCACATTTGAGTTTGATCAATTTGAAGAGAATTTGTTTGATCATTTGCTTCCATTCCACATCAAAGTTACTGGAAGTGAGTGAACTCCATTCATGTTCAAATGTGGATTCAACGAGCATGCCTGATTGGTAGACTGGATCAGTTGGAAGGTTGTAAAGTTTGTAGTTGACAAAGATTTGACGCATATCTTGAGCGAATTCCGCGGTTGAGGGGTAGAGGTTTCGAAACAAGTTTTTAGAGACATGGTTGATGTACATGGGGTGTTTGACGATGGTATAGTAGTGAGGTGCATAAGCTTCATCTACGCGATCAAGGAAGAAGTTGGCATGTTTGTGTTTTTTGGTCAAAGTGAGAAGGTTGTTGAGAATTTTTTGGATGGATGGTGTGATAGGGACAGATGGTTCATTGGGAGGAATAACGGCACGTTGAGGAGAAAGTTGTTCGAGGTTACCGTCAGTTGAGGTGACAGTGGACCAAATTCCAGAAAAGAACGCTTCAAGACGCTTTCCCATTTGATAAACGATGGAATGTGGTGGGTTGTAGGTGTAGCAATTGGAGAACATGAGATCCATGTCGTCAAAAAACTGTTTGGATTGCTCATACATGTCAGTAGTAAGGCGTGTGCGTATGGTTGACATGTCCATAGGGCGAAGGATGCGTGAAAAGTAATCCAAACAACCATCACGAATTGGATCAACTGGAACGAGGAAGGGATAGGCATCAGGATGGTTGGTCAATTGATCCAAGACTGTAAGACACGTTTCTTTGTTGATTGCTTGTCCATCAGCAGTGGGTTCAGTCACAGATGGTGGAGCTGGTGGGGTGATTGGAGTAATAGTTGCAAGTGGCATTTGGACAGTGACAGTTGGAGGTGTCTGCATGGTAATGACGGGTGGAGGAGAGGAGGAGTGGATGGATGCAGGTCGTTTTGCAGGTGGTGCCAATAGAGCTTCATCAAAAGGTTCTTCTGGTTCTGGGCGTTTCACTGACATTTTGAGTTTGAATTTCAACTTTACAGGTTCAACTGGCTTGATTATTGGAGGAGTGACAATTGGCTCATCCACATGAATGATGGGTTCAGGTTCAACGGGTGGTGGTGGTGGTGGTGAAGACGCCTTCTTTTCCAAAACTTCCTCTACCACCAATGGTTCCATGGGCCACAATAACTTGCACAAAAAGTACACATCTTGAAAAGTACAAATATCATCCATGGTGGAGTGCAACAATTCCATCAGCTTGTTTTTGATAAATTCATTCTCACCATAACGAGTTTTGAGTCGATCAATGGCTTCATAAATACGATCAGAGTGCTTGTGGTTGGTTGGTTGATTGTCAGTAGCGTCAGGTACAAAGTAGGAGTGGTCAAGGATGGCTTCTGCTTCTTGTCTGTAAGCAAGATGAGAAAAGGCATTGACACATGCACGAGAGACAAAAGTACGCGTGTTGGGACAAGGATCATGGATGATGGTGTCCACAAGGTAGTCTGTGACGGAATCATCTGCAAACAAGTTGAGCAGTGCCAATGCGTCAAACGAAACACGGCGTAATCCAGGAGTGTTACCATAGCGAGAGTATGCAAGAAAGAGGGACAAATCCATAGGGAGCATGCCTGTAAGCATGAGTTTCATATAACCAGTAAGACAGGCCACTGAAATCACATTCTTGTAGGAGGGAATCATGGCATCCAACTTGCGCATACGTTCCATTTCATCACATGTTACCTTGAGATACTGTTCTTCTTCAGGGGAGAGGAAAGGTGTCTTGTACTCTGCGCTAGGGTCCTTGAAAGCAACAATGTGCGTATTGGCAAGGGATTCAATCATGAGTGCCAAGTAATAACAATCATCGTAGTTGTTGTTGCCATTATCATTGTGCTGAATAAAGTTGAGGAGAATGTTGCGTAGAGCAATGGGCACTCTGGACGTTTCTGTCCTGTCATCAGGAAGGTGACAGAGAGACAGGGCGTGTACAATGGCCTTGTTTACAAAATACTCTGCAAAGTTGCTAAAATCATTGGGTTGAGGATAAAATTTACCTTCTCTGCTGATGGATCGAAAGCGCTTTTGAAGGGATTTGAGTAGGTGGTGAAAGCCAACGACAGTACATCCATCTTGAGCAAGCACAACACATTTGGAGAGAGCAACAGCTGCATCCATTCGAACTCTGTAAAAGACCTTGGCGTGAATGAGCATTTCAACGAGAGAGGAGGAAGATGCTTGAAGGATGCGATCACGCGTTAATCCTTGCACTGCTTCCAATTGAGCAATTACATTATGAGACTTGGTCAATTGCATGCCCCACATGTCCAAACGTTGCTTGAAGACGATTTCACAGAGCCATTCCATATCAGGATCCATACGAATAAACTCGAATTCTGAGCTCTCATTGCTCTCATTATCAACTTCACCCCAGCTGACATGTTTCCAGGCTCGCTTCTCCTCTTCATCCATAAAAAACATGTCGTATTCAGAAGCGGAACTTTCACCCAACTCTGCCATGACTGCAGCTTCTGCTGAAGCGTTGGCTGCTTCACGTTCATGATGACGTTTGGTGGTACGCCTGATACGTTTATATTTTGTCTTGAATTGCACTTCGAATTCTTGTTGTTTGCCTTCAATTTCAAGGACGTGTTCGTAAGGAGTTCCACTGGCTTCTTGCATCAATGCCAACATTTGACCCTTGAATGGCTTGAATTCAGCCTTGGAAGGATGTCCAACACTCCACAATGCATGTGTAGTATCTTGTGTCATTTTGATTTCAACAGCCATCTTTTTACGATTGAAGGAATAAGTGAATTCAAACACAGGACAGCCACCTTGATCCACCCATTGCGTTCTGAATTGCTGTAATTCAAATCCAGAGGCCTTTTCACACACATCAAACAAGTCACTTGTGCCAATTGCATAGGTGTTGAAGTGAGCATCACCTTCAGTTGCATCAAACAACATCCCAATCACAAATTTGAGGTCAAAGGTAGGACCAGCCTTGTGTAACACACAGTCCAACATGTGCAACACGAGTGGTGCTTTCAGTCCAATGAAATCCAATATATCTGATTGAGGTGGAATGGGATAAGCCTTCTCATCTCCAATGCCCATACGATCGATATCAGCTTCACAGGTGCGTTTAATGTCCTTTTTGAGGCGAGAGGCATACTCATTCACACCAAACAAAATCTTCATAGCCTTGGCTGCAGCATATTTGGCCAATCCAACAACAATCCACATGTCCGACCATTTCTGAGGCAGCATGAGTACACCAAACCACTGACAAGCAAAGGCATATTCGAGCATACGCTGAGATTCATAAAATTGCTCAATCACATTGGGAGGACACAACAATTCTGAGCTAACAATGGATAATCCTGCAGCAAACATGACGGTCGCGTAGGCATTTTGAACAAAAATCACCCTGTAAGAGGAGAAGGGATACCTGTAAAGTCCATTCTTGTAGTAGTCAAAGGACTTTCCAAATAAGGAACAAGTGTGAACAAGTTCAGTGGCATGTCCTGGAAGACAGTAAGCGAATCCAGGGGTGACTGCATCGTTATACTGGAGGTCAGGCAAGGAGTACACTTCAAATGGACCTGCTACAAACCCAATTGAAAGTGCAGGAACGGGTTGAGCAAGTTGGTAGCGATAAATGGCATGGGAAGCATCCACTTGCTATAGGCGTATTAGTAGAAAAATTAAAGTAGGAGACTTACCGATTCGATTAGGTCACCACTTGCGATTACCTTGATGCTGGTGGAAAGGGAACCAGGTCCAAATGTGACAATAAACTCCATATCCCAGGTGCATGCAGCGTGGATGGTGTCAACACAAGGCAACCAGAGACGCGTGATGCCTGTGATGCCACGAGAAGCCGTGTAAACGTGCTTGATCTTGTCATTTGTGATGGATTCCACGAAATAGATACCAGCATGAGAGGTTTTGTGCACTACATACACAATGGACACGGTAAATGCAGTCAAATGTGGCACAGTAACCACCATTTCTCCTTCATCACCCTTTTGCACAGCTCCAATGTAATTTCTATGCAACTGAGCATGGTTTTTAGGGGGTATTTGGGTATCTGGATGAGCCTGTTGTTGTTGAAGGTGCAAGATGGGATCGTGCAAGGTGTAATTGGCTTGTTGATTATTGACACACACAGAATACACGTCTAATTGAGGTCAAAGCAGGTGGAGCAACATTTACCACAGCATCTGGTATTGATGACCACTTGATCAACCGGAGATGGAGAGGTGAATTGCAATTCAGTGTATCCCTATCAAATGAGTCCATAAAAGCAGGATGATTACTTTGATTGTGGATTGCTGTAAATCAATCTCGATGCTGAAACGCTGTGCTACTGTAAATACTGATTAGAATCAAAGGGATCAAAGCGACTTATAATGTAGCCAAAGTGGACATGAGAGAAAAAAAATCTTTGATGCTTGCCTACGATTTGATCCGCTCAATACTTGAGCTGGCAGGACAGAATTTTGATCGAGCCACCTTGATTGCCCTGGCAGGAGTATGTAGGGAATGGCATGCAATTATCTTGCCACTTTATTGGAGGGAATGCCATGTCAACAAACGCAATTTGAAGCATCTTGTTTACAACTTTGAGCAAAGACTAAAGGGTCGTAGCAAGTACCTGCTGTTTCCAAAAGACTGCAAGATCATCCGTAAACTGGTTATTGGTACAAATGTGATTACGCAGCCTCGGTTCACTTCTCTCTTGACACAGTGGCTTGGTAAATGGACATTGGCTGAACAACTTGTTCTTCACCTCTCCAACTTGACTGAACTTGTGGTGGATTACAATGCTCCCATTAGGACCAAAGAGTTGAATCGTTTTCTCATGATGGTCAAGATATGCGCACCGAGGATTTGCAAGTACACAATACTCAAGTGCAACACAAAACAAGTTGGTATTGGCACTCTATCAAGGACACGTCAGGCCATGACCATGATGCCACTAGTTTTATATGAATTGGAGTCCTATAGTGCCCAAGGAGAATTTTATGTTTACCAGTGGATCACAGAGTCACGCCATTTGGATGATCACTGCGAACACCTCAAGGAATTGCGCCTCAGTCACATGCTAAATGACAGGATTTACGAGTACCTCAACACATGTAACCTCAGGAATTTGCGTCTATTGGAATTGAAAGATCACAGCGACTTTCCTGCAATACTGTTTTATGCAAACGTCCACACTGGATTCGTGAGACTGGTGCAACAATTAGGCACACTATTCCCTCAATTAGAGCATCTGACACTGGACCTTTCAAGTGCATGGTACAGAGAACACTTGGACATTGTTGCATTGTTCAGTGCTATGGCTCAGTTGGCTCATCTCAAGACACTGTGTTTTCATACCTTCATTATCAGCTACCACCAGTTTACATTCTGGCCTGAAGTTGCCCCCACCCTTAATCAATTAGACACATTGGAATTGCGTGGCTTTACTTTAACCCCTCAAGCATTGGACATGTTGTCTACCATACAGTTTCCACAACTGAAATATCTCATCAGCAATCGAATGTCTTGGAGCAGCAATAGCATGCAGTCCTTCTTGGATCACTCACCCAAATTGCGTGAATTTGGTTGTCTACTTGGAAATGATGCGGCAGCCTCCTTCAAGGTACTCATCTCCAAGGTCAGACCTCACATTGAAAAATTGTGGATTGAGCAATTCTACCTATTGGACACATTGACCAAACATGCACTACAAAGTTCCTTCCCACGTGCCCTCATACTCATTGAAGCCAGTGTACATTTGCAAGCATTTTATGGAATTAATGCCACAACTAATGGGCGATTGGATAGTTTTGCTTATTGTAGAGGCTGATGCGTCATCTCCGTCTTGTATAGGGTGTCTGATGATAGATGCCAGTTTGACCAATTGGTGCAGAAGGAACAGGTACGTAAAAGGGTGCCACCAGTGTCTCAATGGGTGGAGGAAAGGGGACAATGCGTTCCTTGTCGCCACTTTCTTTGGGAAATGACCACACTGCAAGGGAATCCACATCCTGTCCCTTCATCACTGCCATTGGATACTCTGTGACCCGTGTATACTCTTTCATGGCTTCCACCACTAATTGTTGCCTCTTGACTGGATGGTGAATGGTTGATGTGTGCACATCCACATCCTGGGCATGTCGCTTTCTTACTTGATCCAAGTGCTTATTGTACTCTTGAACACTTTGTGCTGCATATAGTAGGCTCTGCTCTATAGGAATGTTGAGTTTGACGTGTCTTGCAGTGGCCAATCGTGGTAAAATCACACTTGGGTCATATCGTCTATCCACCATCTTCCTATGGACGGTGGCATTTCTTGTGATGGCAGCCTGTGCTTCCAGCGCCTCGTCAGCTTCAGTAATTCTGCTTTCATAGTAATCATCGCGTTTCATTCGACCATTCAGTACAACTCTGTGACCAAATTTCTTGAAAACACTCTTGGCACTCACAATAAACACATCACGTCGTTTGAGTGTATGTGGTAGACTTCCAGTAGCCTGCATCTCAGCACGGTCTTGCTCTGTAGCGCGTATCTTTTTGAATTCTGGGTTTCGCATAAAAAAGACATACGAATCTCTGAAGCCAAGTGAAACTGCAGGGTCACGTGAAATCATCCACTTCTTTCGTGGATGCCTTGATGGTAGGGCGAACGTTGGCATGTTGTACTGCCGTGCTAAGGGGGGAAAGTCAGCACAAAGAGGGAGCAAGAGTACCTCCAAGTAATTCTCCATCAGCGTTAATCTTGGCTTCACCCAACTCGTCAATCTCTCCATCAGAGTCAATTGGTACTTGTTCAGTTTCAGAGTGTGTTGACTAGCCGCACGATTAGTCAACAGATGGGATGGTGTTACGTGTGAAGGGCTTGCAGGATCCAGCATCACTCACAAAAAGCAAAAAAAGATGCAACAAGCCAACGGTTTGATCTGCATCAATTGCCAATCTGCAGGTAATCCATCGTGTGCGATGCCCCTCAAAGTGCTAGTGGAAGGAGATACAACCACACATGGTGCAATTTGTAGAGCTTGCGCAAGCAAACCTTGCCATTATTGTGGCAGATTGGCTGGCAAAGTAAGCATTGTCTATGTGATGTTTGATGTTGAATTAGGTGGGCATGATTTACTGCAGTGCATGTGGCAAGGGATTCCATCTAGACTGTTATAATGACATGTCAGCAGTAGGAAATAGTAAGAACGTGTTTTATGTGAACTGACACGTTTAGCAATGTGGACATGCGGACTGTGCAGCCAGGAACCGCGTGTTGTCGCTCTAGAAACGCGTCTGGAGACTCCTGTAGCACCAAAACGCATACGACTTAAACTGACTTCAAGTCGCAAACAGAAAACACCAAAGGTAGACACTCCACGCTCTTCCACTTCAGCACGTCGCAAGAAACCAGTCACCTACTCAAGTGAAACAGAGACGGAATCAGAGGAGTCTCCGCTTGAAAAGTTCATACAGCCTCAAGAGAGTCCAGTGGACCTGTTCAATAACAAATTGACAGAGGAAGAAGCCGATCAAAGCAAGTTTGTACCCCTTCAAGTAGACAAGACTCTATTCCAAAAATCCAATGACTCTGCAGCAGCAAGTTGGATGCTTTTATGTCTCTTAACACAGTGTAGAATACAACAAAACAAATCATTGATGCACGAAAACACACTTACAAACGACATTTAAAGGATGAAGTAGCTACTGTGGATGGAAATGGACGAATTGTGATGGAATCCACGCCACGTGTCCGTGAAATTGTACTGGGAGTTCACAAAATACCTGCAGATTATGTGGCACCCTATCCAGAAGAATACGCGCAATTTTCACTCTTGCACATTTGTGAATATTGCCTCAAATACATGAAGAGTGAATTCACAGCAACAAGACACAAGGAGAAATGCCTTTTACGACATCCACCAGGCAACGAGATTTACAGGCAGGATGATTTGAGTGTGTTTGAAGTGGATGGACGCACAAACAAGATTTATTGCCAAAATCTGTGTTTGCTGGCAAAGTTGTTTTTGGATCACAAGACGCTGTATTATGACGTAGAGCCTTTCTTGTTCTACGTATTGACGCAGGTGGATGAGCATGGTTGTCATTTCATTGGATATTTCTCAAAGGAAAAGCAATCAGCACGCATGTACAACTTGTCATGCATTGTTATCCTTCCCATTTATCGCAAAAAGGGTTATGGTCAGTATTTGATTGACTTTAGTTACTTGTTGTCCAAGAAGGAAGGGGTGTTGGGTACACCAGAGAAGCCACTGTCGGATTTGGGGTTCCAATCTTATCATCTTTATTGGAGAAACGCACTATTCCGCATTCTGGATCACGCAGCGCACGAGCACACTGTTGGAGAATTATGCGCAATGACTGGGATTACAGAGGAAGATACGGTTGATGTATTGCGAGTTTATGAGATGGTCGACAAGGAGGAAGGAGAAGATTTGAAAGGGCTCAAAGTGACAGTGAAGCAAGAGATTATTGACGTGTTATTGAAAAAGGTACACATGGCACTGAATGACAAGCAGCTGCGTTGGATTCCATACATTCAAAGTCCTGCTGATTTGAATCGGATTAGAGTAGAGAAACAAGGATAACACACAATTGTATTTACTATTGCTTGACTTTACGAACCAACTTGCCAATGCCATCACCAACGACCTCTGAGA